>CAKNYM010044024.1:0-26875 GCA_932195095.1 Andricus curvator
TACCCTAGAGTTGGGGGAGCCAATCAAGACGGAGTCAATGCGATTGATCGGCGGAATCTCGTTACTTTTGAGTGGACGGATCGACTCAGGGACGACCTGGTGGAGTGCTATGATACCAGTATGGCCCCTGAACGAAAAGGTTACATGGCGCGACTGCATGCTCTGTGGTGCGAGAAACACCCAGAGCTCTCGGATTTTTCGCAAAAACGGCTGCGAAACCGTGCCGAGGACCTCCGGAAAAGGGGTTATATAAGCGGAGCGCCTACACAACCGCAGCCAGAACAAGCCGGCAACAGAGAAAGAGAGGCGACACTGAGACCAGCCTCGAACAGGCATCCAATAGAGGGAGAACGATGCTTCAAGACCCGGAGAAACATCAACATTCAGGTTTCTCCCAAGCCCAAAGATCTGACTGAACTGGATGATGAGCTTCGTGGAGATTTTTCCGAAGAATCCGACCTCTGGACTATCAATTGTAGTGTGTACAATGCAGCGAGAACTTTGGCAGATGCAAACCGTAAAACAAAACCAACGGTTGATCATAAGACCAAAAGACGAATGCATCAACTTAGCACAAAGATAGGCTGGGCAAGACAGTACGCGTCCCGCATTCAGTGTGTGATTGACTACATAACATCTGGCAGGACTTTCACTGCCAAGGTTCGACAGTTCACGCGCGAACTGCGGATCCGTCATCACACAATCAACAAGTCAAAGCTACTGACCATCAGGCAGCATATTGTTGACAGAATACGAGTACTATCTGACGCTAGGAGAAGTCTAGAGCGGAGAGAGAGGTGGGTCAGAGAAAATCAACAGTTTTCGTCTGACCCATCTCGACTCTTCCAAGACCCTCCAGTTACTGTCGACCATCCGCCCAAACCAGAGGAGGTCGAAGCATTTTGGAGAGAAGTCTACGAAGTCCAACATCCACTTAAAGAAGGCTCAAAGAACATAAACAGCTTCAAGGAGCTGTGCAATGCCCTCATCACAGCTGAGGAGGAATGCCCACCTATCACTACCGAGGAGGTGAAAAACGTATTAAGAGGCATGAAGAACTATTCCGCTCCGGGACCAGATGGCATCAAGACCTTCTGGTGGAAGAAGTTTCCTTCAACCCACCAGCATCTGGCCCGAATTTTTACCTCATATCTAAAGTCGGAAGAGCCTATTCCGGGGTGGTTGGTGGAAGGGCGCACAGTGCTCCTGCCGAAGACGGGCAACTTAGCTGACCCTAAGAATTACAGGCCAATAACTTGTCTGAACACACTGTATAAGATCTTCACAGCTATCCTAAATGATAGGATTGTTCGGACAATTGGACCTGTATGGCGAGAGATGTATGAACAACGTGGCTCAAAGAAAGGCGTAGCAGGATGTCGGGAGAACTTGCTCATCGATAGATGTGTCTGTAAAGACGCAGCATACTATCAGCGATTTCTATCGATGGCCTGGATTGATTACCGGAAAGCTTTCGATTCAACCTCCCATAGACTTATCATCTGTCTGTTGGAAAGCCTAAAGGTTCATCCACACATCGTGAGGTGCATAGAGACATTAATGCCGCTTTGGAAAACCAGATTTACTATCTCATCTGGAAAACATCGCGTGATCACTAACAGTATCACCTTTCAGAGAGGTGTATTTCAGGGCGACACCATGAGCCTTCTCCTCTTTTGCCTCACATTATTGCCACTATCTCTCGCACTTCGCCATTCCGAAGGGTATCTCTGCGGCAAACCTGGAAACCGAAAGCATAAGGTCACTCATGTATTTTACATGGATGATCTTAAGACATATGCTAGGAATCAAGAGAAACTACATCTAGCTCTGAAAATTGTCAAAGAGTACACTCAAGAGATTGGAATGGAATTCGGGTTAGACAAATGCGCCAAGGTTATTTTTGAAGAAAGGAAAACTTAATGGCATCCCCGAAGATCCTGAGCTCGTTGACAGAAGCGCTATACGACACCTTTGCGCTGGAGAGACCTATACATACCTGGGCGTGCCACAGAGCCGCATTCAGGACGCGACATCTATAAAGGATACTCTCCGATGCAGATACAAACGTCTCATCCGGCAGATTTGGTCTTCCGAACTGTCGGCGAGAAACAAAGTATCTGCAACGAACATGCTTGCCGTCCCGGTAGTACTCTATTCATTTGGAGTGGTTCCATGGACGAAGGACGAGCTCAGATCCCTTGATATCGGGACGCGAAAGGTTTTGCACATGAACAAGAGCATGCACCTTAAGTCTTCTGTTCCGCGACTTTACATCTCACGCCACCTAGGTGGTCGCGGAATACTGAATCTTGAATGTCTTCACAACAGACTCATTCTGGGTACAGCACATATAGTTGCAAATGGACAAGACCCTCTTCTTAAAATGGTCAGGAAACACGAAGAAGTGGGAAAAGGGGCGTTTCTGTACAAAGCAGCGGAGGAGGCTGCTGAAACACTCGGCCTTGACTTCAATATCTTCAATATCCATCTTGAATACTCACTCCTGAAGGCCCGGATTAAGAAATCACAGGAGAAAAACTTCCACGAACAGCTCCTCGACAAGAGGATGCACGGCATCTTCCACAGAAATGTGGAAGATCAGTCGATGTCGTATGAGCTAACGTTTGCTTTCCTTAGATCACCCGGATTGAAGTCGGGCACGGAGGGCTTCATTTTGGCATGTCAAGACGGTGTCATTTCCACTCTAGCATACCGGTGCCACATTTTGAGCCAAGACATTCCCGATGATAGTTGCAGAGCGTGTCATGCACACCCCGAGCATCTAGGACACATACTATCTAGTTGTCCAACTCATGCGGGAACGACCTACATCCAAAGGCACAATGCGGCACTAAGAGTGCTTTATTACCATCTCTGTCACTCTTATGGAATTAGCCCAAATACCTCTCCGCTAAACGCTCCTAGAGAAATAGAGTCAATTGTCGAAAATGAGAGGTGCCGCATATACTGGAACTTCATATTCTCGACAATTGTTTCTGTTGCGCACTCGAGGCCTGACATAGTTCTCCTTGACTTCGAGAAACGAACCATGTTCGTTATCGAATTTTCGGCACCAGCTGACAAAAACGTCACAGCCAAGGAGAAAGAAAAGAAAGAGAGGTATAAAGACCTTATAAGGGAGTTGCGACGGTTATACCAGGAAAATTCTGTTAAGCTAATCGTCTTGATCATCGGCGCTCTTGGAAGTGCCAAGGTTTCACTGGTTAATAGCCTGAAAAGCATCCCTGCGTGTCAAAAAAATGCTGAGACACTTGCGGGGAAAATGCAGAAGGCAGTCGTCCTTGGGTCGCTCCGTGTCCTCAGGGTGCACGAGACTTTTGCCGGACCATCGTATTGAGTTCGTCGCAGACTGTAACCACCTATCTCACGGTCGTGAGACGTGGTTACAGCTGAAGTTTTACCGCGATTTCGCTGGGAGCGGGTGCAATTTTTCAGATTAGCACCCGCTCCCGGCGAAATCCTGCGGTTGTCCTTATGACAAACTTTTAACTATATTGAGGGTACACTGCCCGACACTTATCGCTTCTTATGTCATATAAAAAATACTTAATATGAAATCACATACCTCTTTTTATTCACAGCTATATGCTCGTTTTCATCTCTTATTTCGAAACGCCAGTTTTGCACATTACACGTTAAAGATTTAAAATAAAAAATATGAAAGAATAAGCTAAATTAATATAATAGAATATTTGGAAATTTTTTCAATCATCCACTAAAGCTGCTGTATAATATAGTTTATAGAAATCAAGGATGATTTATTGCTTTTAGCTAACTAATTTAATTCAGCGGTGAACATTTTTTGTCCATGATGTTGAATTGTTAGAAATTTGAAACAAATTTAATATATTACTATCAGAGACCATAAACACCTACCTTACCGATATTCTACAGATGCAGTGCTTAGTTTCTAGAATATTCCTAATGACGTCATCAAATTTTACTGCGCAATTTTTTCGTAAACAAGTTCAAGGTTATTCTAATGACGCATTACATCATATAATGCAATATCTGACAACATTGTGAAAAAGTCTCCAGAAATTTAGTAGAGGGGGTAAGCGTATATGATGCAATATCTGGCAACATTGCACAAAAGTCTCCAGAAATTTGGTAGAGGGGGTATGCGTCTATAAAAGGAGCAATTTCCTCTTGAGCTCCTGAGTCGCAAATGAACCTCCATGGGAACAATTTCAACTAAAGTGATAACAGACTTGTGATTTCCAACATACTTATCTAGTGTTGTGTATTGAAGTGTTTGACGCACATATTGCTCAGTGAGCATTTTAATAATAATATTCGAAAATGGACTCATTGGGCTGCAAGAAGGTTGTCAGGATTTATGGTAATGCATATAAAATTTTGCATGAAAATGCAACAGCTTCGGAGATCTTATACTGGACACATCAATGCACCCAGGACATTCGGAGGCTTTATGAAATTTTGCGACAGAGAAAGCAGCATTTATCTCTGGGTGAAAAAAATAAACTGCAAACAACCATTGGCCTACTAGCATCGAAAAACACGATATTCAAAAAACTGCTGAAGAGTGGAACTGGTGTCAACGAGGGCTTGGATAGGAAAAGAGACAGGATCAGATGGAAAGATCTGGTGTCTGCATTTAAGAGTCGAGTGAGAACAGGTTTGATTATAAATTTAACCCATAAACATTTAGATACTTTTTGCGAAGATTCGAAAACAATGATTACTTACAGATTAAAAAATGCTTTGAAAAGTTTCGTTGGGGGTTTAAAAACGAATGTTATTCTTGCCGCAAAATTCAGAGCTATAGAACACGGTCCAGGGATGCAAGTGTGTCCCCTATTTTCCCCTTTTCCCCTTTTTTCTTGAATATCCCCTATTTATACATTTTGTCCCCCTATTCCCCTTTTTTCAATAAAAACGATGCGACAAACAATAGAAAAATAACAATCCGTGGACATGAGTTAGCGAGACTTTCAACGGTGACTTCAATCTATCTATAGACAACGAACAGTTCAAACGATATATAGATATATTGCGTGCTTAAGGGCCGGTTCCACCAACCTCGATTAAAAAGTTAATCCTCCGTTAAACCTAGTTACGCGTTCCACCACGTTTTAGCGGCCGGTTAACTCGCGTTAACCACAGTTAAATCTAACCGGTCAAAATTGATCGGTTAAGGCGACTTAATCGTCCTCTAACCTAAAAACGGCATTGTCGTTGTGAAATATGGAGTTTTTGGAAGAAGTTCTGAGATCGTCTGATGACGAAGTCGAAAAAGATGTTTTTGAATTTATATGTGATATATTAATATATCACGAACAAAAC
Organism: Andricus curvator; assembly: GCA_932195095.1. Taxonomy (NCBI): domain Eukaryota; kingdom Metazoa; phylum Arthropoda; class Insecta; order Hymenoptera; family Cynipidae; genus Andricus; species Andricus curvator. The sequence continues at coordinate 5,332 of CAKNYM010044024.1, forward strand.
ATACACCAACATTCACTTTTTTTAGGTTAGCGTAGACACGAGCGTGGCCCAACCTTACCTGGATTTGGCGCGCACGGACATATTGCTTTGCTTTCCATTCGAGCGACGGGTAGCCAATCACACGAATGATTTAAAGTAAAATAGGAGTTACTTCGAAACGACTATTTGGTTAGCTAACCGCGCCCACGAAAAATGTGGTGGAACGCACAACAGGATAACCCAAGCTTAACTATGGCTTTAACTTTAACCCGCCGTCAGTTAACCACTGATTTAACCGAGTTTGGTGGAACCGGCCCTAAGTCTCTCATAAGAGCCTATGTTAAATTGCTGCGCATGCGCGATGATCGCGGCACTACTCGAGTATCAGACAATTACACTCATGATCCAATAAATACATGGTCTAGCCACTTGAGGGCCCCGTTTCGTCCAAGTCACGCAACCGCTTAATTCCACCATTTTGTTAGTATGACGGCGCAGTTTGAGTTTGACGCGTACTCTGTGTACGACAAACTATTATAGGAAAATGAGTATGTAGGAAGAAATATTATGAAAATATTGAAATAATGAATTCCAAACAAACTTGGAATAAGTACCTTTTGTTACTAGATACCGGTGCGGAAGGTGACAAGTTATTTTTTTATTAAAATACTCGCTATCTGTTAGGAAATAGCTCAATGTAAATTGTTCTTTATATACTGTGAACCTTTATGCTTTAATTTCGTAAAGAATTCAATATGGCAAAACAATTCTTTACGAATACAAAATACAAATTGAGAAGTAGTGCCTTTGTTCCGCCTTGCTCCGGTCGCCTCTAATATTGCTACAAAGAACAAATAATGAAAAGGAAGCATACTTCGAAATAATCAGTATATGTTTCATTAACAGTTGTTAGACTAAAACCTTGTAAAATTTGGATTTCATTATTTTCTTTTTACACATATCACACTTACTCATACATTGTTGAACGTTAAAAATGGTATTAATAACTGGAATTCTCAAGCATATAAAGTGCCAATCACTAATAAACTTGTAAAAACGTCTCGAGAAGCACATCGAGCTTATCAAATGTATTTGGATAGCGAAAGAAAAAAAGCAGAAGAAAAAAAGAAGCAGGAAGAAAAAGATTTGGAAAAAGAGAAAAGACAAAAGCAAATGGCATTGGAGGCTAAAGAGAAGATAAAGAATTTAAAAGTTTTAGAAGCCAAATTAAAAGAAGAAGAGAAAAATTATAAAGAAAAGGTTAAAGAAACGGATTCCATGGAAAAAATGATCAAAAAGTCTACTTCAGCAGGAAATAAAACTACTAAAGCTGTTTTAGAACAACTGACTGCAGCAGAACGGAATTTACGGGAAGCCGAGAAAATCCAGAAAAACAAAGTAGATGAATTACGAAAAAAAATAGAAAAACGAAAATCAAATATTTTAGGCACTTTCGTATCTAAAAAGTTGAAAATGGATGAGAACTGAAGTTGTTAATCGTTCGGGATGCAAAAAATTATTTAATTAGTTTTTAAATATTTAACATAATAAGGTAAATGCACCAGTGATCGTCACCTTAAGCCAAATTGCAAATTAAGAACGCTTATAATTAAAGCCGATTAAAGGAGATATAGAAAAACTCAATTTTGATCACTTCTCATGATATTTGATTGGAGTCAATTTTTATTCACGATAAAAATTCAAATTATGCAAATGCGTTAGTTATCGTCAGGCACGTAACCAAGTATTAAAACAAGAAAAGTATACTAATTTGATAGAAGGATATTTAAACTATTTAATCTGACGATAACTAATGCAGTGACGATTACCAGTGCATTTACCTTATATTATGTTCTCGATTGTAGTAAATTTTATATTTGCATAAAATGTATGTAAAAATATATATATAGTATATGTAAAAAACAGAGATTTGCAAAATGTGTTATACAATATGTTTAGTGGTTGCTAGTTTGTGCAACATAAAAAAATGTACTGTAATACTCAAAATAAAAATATGATTATCATCATAAATGTTGGGCCTATTATTTATATTACTACGATGGTTATGGCTGTTCTGATCGAATTGAATAGTTTTGTACCTACTTTCCTTGAGAAGGTTTCCCCTTCTCCAGCAAAAAATGTCCCCTTTTTTACTCATTTCCGTCCCCTATTCCCCTTTTTTTTATGAAAAAGGGGATTGCATCCCTGACTAATTTTAGAATGAACAGAAATAAATGAATGGTTTGAGAGGATAGTCAGAGAGCAACTTTTGGCTAAAGTAGAGGATTTTCAGCAAACAAAATCTGGATGGAAATTAAAAGAAATAATAAATTTTAATGTAAATATAAATAAGTATGCACCTTTTACAGTAGGCTCATTAACTTTTGTGAGTTTGCCTAAATTTATTCGAGACAAAAAAGCAGTTGTGAATGTTGAGAACAATGACGAATACTGTTTTCTCTGGTCGGTAATGGCCGATCTTCATCCTGCGAAAGATCATGTATCTCGCGTCACTTCCTATACGCATTTTGATACACTTTTGAAACGTGATGAAATCAGTTTTCCCATCACTTTTGAAAATATCAAAAAATTTGAAAAAATAAATGAACTGCGTATAAATGTTTATGGCATAGAACATGAAGAAAATAGGAAAAAAGATGAGATTGTCCCTCTGTATATAAGCAATGAAAAGTCGAAATGTCCTACAATTCACTTGTTAATGATTGAAAATACTGATTTTGATGGCAGCGAAAGTAATCCAGTGTATCACTTCGCATGGATTAAAAATCTCTCTCGATTAGTTAGTTCACAATTTTCGAAAGAAAAACGTTACATATTCTTTTGCGATAGGTGCCTGTGCCACTTAAAATTTGAAAAATCTCTAATAAAACACAGAGTTGATTGTGAAAATTTAAATAACTGTAGAGTCATACTCTCAATAGAGGAGGAGGGTGGGAACATATTATATATAAATATATAATAATATATAATAATATATATAACATATATATTTAAAAATTATAGATACAAGGAAAATGTACCATTTGCGGTGTACGCAGACATTGAATGTTTGCTAGAGGCGGTTACAAATTCACAAATAGATCAAACGGCGTATCAAAAGCATATCCCTACAAGTGTTGCGTATTATACACAGTGCAGTTTTTATGATTCAACTTCAGAACCTAAAGTTCATCAGGAAAAAGATTGTATTGAATGGTTTATAAACGAATTAAAAGATTTAGCAGTTAAAGTACATTCTCGTTTACAAAATCCCGTACCAATGGAAAAATTAACAACAAAGCAAAAACAAGATTTTCTAAATGCTAAAGTATGTCATATTTGCGTAAAAGAATTTAAGAAAGATGATGTTAAACATCGTGATCACTGCCACTTCACAGGTAAGTACCGTGGTCCAGTACACGGAAGCTGCAACATCAATTACAAAGACTCTCATGCAATTCCAGTAGTTTTCCATAATTTATCTGGCTACGACTCACACTTTTTCATTAAAGAGTTAGTCAAAAGTTTTGAGGGGCATGTGTCTTTACTGCCAATTAATAAAGAAAAATATATCTCGTTTATAAATGATGTTCCAAATACTAAAGTCAAACTCAGATTTATCGATTCTTTCCGATTCATGCCAATTAGTCTAGAAAAATTGGCCTCATATGTCAATGACAGTGAAAAAACAATTACGAGAAAATTTTGCAAAAATGACAGTGAATTCAATCTGTTAACGAGAAAAGGTGTATTCCCCTACGACTACAGTTACAGTTGGCAAAAATTGGAACAAGAGAGTCTACCTCCAAAAGAGACATTCTATTCAAAATTAAATGATTGCCACATTTCCGATGAAGATTACCAACATGCGTGTAAAGTACGGGAAACTTTTAATTCACAAAATTTAGGGCAGTATTCAGATCTAGAGTACCCAGAAGAGCTTCACGATTTGCACAAGGACCTTCCATCATGCCCAGAACACTTTGTGCCTCCTGGTTCAAAAATGTACGATTCCAAAGTCAGTAACCAAATTGCTACCAAAAAAAAATTATGTACTACATTACCGAAATCTAAAAATGCACTTGCAATTAGGCATGAAACTAACGAAAATTCATCGTGTGCTAAAATTAAAAAAAAGGCATGGTTAAAAGACTATATTGATTTAAATACAGAACATAGAAAAAGAGCGACCAACGAATTTGAAAAGAATTTCTATAAATTGATGAACAATTCAGTCTTTGGAAAGACTATGGAAAACGTCAGGAAGCAAAAAGATGTCAGACTTGTAACAAAATGGGAGGGGGGTATGGTGCAAAAGCTCTAATTGCTAAATCAAATTTCCATAGTTGTATCATATTTGGTGAGGATATGGTAATCATTGAAATGAATAAAACCAAAATTTTCTTCAATAAACCTATTTACATTGGATTCACGGTTCTTGATATCCCCAAAATTATCACGTACGATTTTCATTATAACTATATTCTGCCAATTTTTGGTAATTGTGAAAAATTACTATGTACAGACACAGACAGTCTCATCAATCAGTTCACTGTTCCCAACTTTTACGACTACATTAAACGGGATATTCATGAATTTGACACGTCAGATTATCCTCTAGATAATGTTTACGGAATTCCTCTAGAGAATAAAAAAGAATTAGGCCTGATGAAGGATGAATGCAACGGCCAAATAATGACAGAATGTGTGGGCTTGAGATCGAAATTATATGCATATAAAGTTTTGGGTGAAGGTGAAAAAAAAGGGCTAAGGGTATCAAAGGATCAACATTAAAAACCATAACATTCGACGATTATAAGCAGACTCTCACATCTTGTCAAAATCTGATTAAAACTCAACACCTAATCCGAAGCCGAAAACACGAGGTTCACTCAATCATCCAAGATAAGATTGCTCTCAGCTGGCATGACGATAAAAGAATGCTGCTCCCTGGTACCACAGACACTCTTCCATGGGGATATCAATTTAGAGTCTCTGAAACCATGGAAGTCGATGCATATAATGTATAAAGTAATGAATAATATGTAGTGTTTTGTATATATGTAGTATTTTTGTATATATCTATGTACATTGTTACTGTAAGCAACTAAAAATTGTATATGTGTGTATAGAAACAAGCGCGGTGATAAAACATGATGATGTGGATATATGAGTGGAGGAGTGAGAGAGATAGAGATAGATCGGAGAGAGAGACAGAGAGAGACTTAAGATTAGTATATTTACTGTATATAACCTTTGATGTAATAGATATAGTCTACAGTGACTGGAATGAATCATCTTTATAATATATAATGTAAATTTTATATATATAAATTGTTTATATGTGAATTAGAAGAAGAAGGAATCGAAAAAAACTGTACAATTGTTTGTAAAATACAAGTTATTGCAAATAAAGAACAGAAAGTTAATTGAATCTAAATTGATGTTTTTTATTTAAGGCAACCTGAAAAATCATTTTCTCAAACTAATATAGCTATCGGATGCAACCTGATCCAGCAGACGTAATCTCCCAATGCCGAGGACGATGCCAACGATGTTCACTGACCTAACCATTCGCTTATCTACAATTCGCACTTATTATTATGAGGACAAGGAACTCGGGAAAAACAACACAAGTTTCTTTTCGTTTTTTTTTCTTTTTTATTTATTTTTAAAAAAGGCAGTACATTATACTTAAAAATAAGTAGACTATAAATTAAATATATAGAAAAATATTTTCTTATCTCTATAAATTTGAATCAATAAAATAGAACTGTTCTAAAGACATCCAGTTTTCCAATAAAAGTACATTTTCAACTGCGCAATTACAGTAATTTTCATACATATGATGCGTACATTTAATATCATCAATTGCAAACATTTCACGCAATCCCTGTAGCGAGGGACATTCCAAATCAAGCATATCATCAATTTCACACGATATTTCCACAAATTTTTGCAACCAATTCTTTTTTTTTCAAGCCTTTTACATACATTTTTGTTGCATCTTTTAAATAGCTCTCGAGTATTACAGGTACTAGAGAATACGGTAAATCAACAGAATTCCAAGGTATTCCATGATGATTGCGTTCTGCCGAAATGTTTATAGACTTATATTTTGGTGGAATGTTCTTCCACTTGCAGGATGGTTGAAAAAGAAAAGAATATGGCTTTATACCAATTCTTTCAAGACAAATTTATTGACTGGCAACTTGAAGCCCTGCATATCAACTAAGTACTGCATCTTGAATGCAACTAAACTATTTCTTCGTGGTTACAGCAGTTTTATACCAACTTTTTCACCCTCCACTTATTGGTTTATACTCAACTATACGATCATGCAAAATTAAGCAATATGCTGACGTTTGAGCGGGAAAATTTTCACTAGTTTGAAATTCCAAACGAAAGTCAACTGTTCCGTGTTTCAGTGAATCATTTTGTTTAGAGCAGTCAATAACAACTAGAGGTGCATACTGTATAAATTCTCATGTTCCTAGCAATGGTTGAGGTTCTTTACCATAGTAATTAGCTTAAAAGTTTGTGTACATTTCATAAAGAAGAGCATACTGATTTCGATTAATATCAAGATTCAAATTACTATAAGGATAACACTGATCATTTAAAAGTAGTTTGGCATTAGTAAGATTGCAATGATCAAAGTTGCTAGAGCTTCTAATAGTATTATTTTTTCTGTTTGTTTGAAATCCAAGTATAACAAAATCTCGGTTTTTCCAATTGTGTTGATGTTTTTATTGCCCAAGCATGGTTTGAAGTAGTTGGAAGTAGAGGATATTCATACAGTTCCCAAGCTCGAAAACTTATTGGAATAGGTGGATCTTTTTCTATACCGGGTGTCCAAGAAGTCCCGGGACGGCTAAATATTTCCTCAGGTAAGATATTTTTCAGGGCGGTCAAGGTAATTCTTGAAGGAACTTTCAACAAGGAATTCAATGGTGACCTTTATTTTTATCTTGAACATGACCTTCACGGTCATTTCAAGGTCAAATTGATTTTTTAAAATGGGAACCTCTATTTTTGACGCCGGGAACTGAGAGAGCGGAAAATTTTACGTCCAGATATGACCTTGACAAATCGAAAATTTGACCTGGAAAGGTCAGGGCAAGGTCAAACAACGTACAGCAGGATGACTCGACCAGCATGCATTTATGAAGAAAATGTTCAACGCAACAGTTGTAGCATTTTATACTCCCGATCGATTGGTGACTTTGACCTTGTCTATGACCAAAACCTTCACCAGGACATTTTCTTCAAAAATGCATGCCAGTCGAGTCATCCTGCTGCACGTTGTTTGACCTTGCCCTGACCTTTCCAGGTCAAATTTTCGATTTGTCAAGGTCATATCTGGACGTAAAATTTTCCGCTCTCTCAGTTCCCGGGGTCAAAAATAGAGGTTCCCATTTAAAAAAATCAATTTCACCTTGAAATGACCGTGAAGGTCATGGTCAAGATCAAAATAAAGGTCACCATTGAATTCCTTGTTGAAAGTTCCTTCAAGAATGACCTTGACCGCCCTGAAAAATATCTTACCTGAGGAAATATTTAGCCGTCCCGGACTTTTTGGACACCCTGTATATTTTAGCAACTGAAATTTTCGTGAATCTGAGAGTCTAACGCTAGGCAATAGCCACTCTATTTTATTAATTTCAATTTTATACTGCTCAATGGGGGCTGCTTGCAAGATGGCATTTGCATCACTTTTTGATCTTGTCAAAATAAGTTCATGCTTAGCATTGACTATGACTTTGTGATAATCTTCAGCAAAACAAAATATCATGCTAAGCAGTATGGCTACATCAAAGTAGCCAGTAGCGATGGTTAGTGATTGATTATTATCATTTATTTCAAGCCAACCAGTATTCTCTATGTAACGTGATTGTCCAGGATTTAGAGATACATAATTTTTCATGAGACTAGTGAGGCCAACATTTTTATTTCTATCAATTTCTATTGCATTGATTTCGTATCTTGCTTCTTCAAACAAATGACTGATGGCATTAGAAACTAAAATTGTGTTTGTCACTAGTGCTCCATCAGTTCTTACGATTCTTCCATGTACATGAAGTGAACTTCTGCTGGGCAGGAGACAATGGTCCTGATTTTGAACAGCAATCCGAATTTCATCACTGTTGTTGAAGGTTGATGAGGCATAAGGCTCATGTGCATGAATTTTACAGTGTGCAATTGACTCATCAAAGATGATTGGTGCATGAATATTTATAATTTCCCCCTCCATGACAAATAATGAAACGTTGATAAATAAATTTACAAAAGCAGGTGCAAGCAATCTTAAATCTCTTTATTCTCTTCTTTTTTTGAGCTTCAGACCTTGACTTTTTAGGAAGAGGGCACTTTGAGGTGTTAACCCTTTGACTGCTCCTTGTCGACTGATTAGTTTGTCACATTGTGCTGGTTTATTATAACCAAAGCCAATCTTTTTGTTGCTGTATATGATCTATTGTCTGCACGGCGACTGGTAAGTAAATTACATGAGATGGTACTTCCACTATCTTATATCCAGGTGGCACTACATTATAGTCCAATATATAATCTAATTTTAGATTATCTAATTTAAAAAATGAATTTCTTAAAAATTCAAAATTGATGAATTTTTCAATAAAATTTTTTTTTTATTACAATATAGGTTTATACATTTAACTAATCAGTAATAGTAATATTTTAAATTTCAAAAGCAATTTATAAGGTTGTTAATAATATTTAATTTTACAACTCTTTCAATTTATTAATATTGTGATCAGATTTATATAGAAACTATAGTACCTTACGAAACAAAATTGATGATACGTCATTGCTAATTTCTATCCTTGTTAAGAATTCTCTTCCTCTCTTTCTCAAATTTCTCTTCGCAAAAATGGAGCAGAAAATTCGTGAAGTCTCTGATTTTACGACTAAGTTAACAAAATTATTAATTATTTGAAAGTATGAATTTAGAAGAATTTAAACAATGGGATGTTTTAAAGGAAGTAAACAAAATTTTAAGTAAAAAATGAAGCACTTTAAGGTAAATTTTTTCAATTACAATTTCTAGCCTTAAAAAAAAAATTTCTATTCAAATGATATTAATTAAAACTAATTTTACTTTATATATTTATAGTGATGAAAATGAGGAATAGGAATCTTAAATAATCATTAGGATGTTTGACAAACTTCGGAATTTAACCTAAACTTTATGTCCTGATGAGGAAAACAATCCGTTTTCGAAACGTTGGCAGCTGAAATGCAATAAAGGATTTTTAACAACTAATCTACTTTATTTGGTCTGAAGTATGTCAATTTACCACCTATATATATTTTTATAAATTTATATTACTCAGACAAACAGCATCGCTCTAATACCATCAATATATTAACTAAAGCATTCTGTAAATAACGCTTGATGTCACTTATTTCATAACTTCCTGTAGGTATTTCAATTATTTCATTACCCACATAAAATTTATTTTGAGCAAATGTCTACATTAGGTATCGAATTGAAGGTTAGAAATTCAACAAGTCCAAGTGCGTAATTTTTATGAGGGGACAACTCAATCGGAGGAAAATAGTGAGTTTCCAGGATTGGAGAAGTTCCCGACAATGTTAGTATCAATGAATCATCCATGATGACTGCTAGCATTCAACTGACTTAATATTGCAAATTTCAGCACTTAAATAGATTGAACGTCCTTTTAGATTTTAATTGATTGCATACAAATTGCAAACATAAATGTCCACACACGAATGTATCGTAATTTTGATATCTCTCATGATTATACTTTATGCTATCAACACCGAAATATTTGAAGAGATCCGAAGGTGGACGAAGATTACCGAAGCTATCGAAATACATTATTTTACCTTCAATCTTTTTATAAGCACACCAATGTGTTCCTGGTCCTTTTTTATCATCAAGATTAACAATAGCACATTCATATTTACGCGGTCCACCCTCTGGTAATCCATTTCGCATAAAAACACCTCGAAAATACGGAATCTACAAAGATTTTGCGAATTTAAGTAAATTTGCATCAGTTAAGGCCCGATGAGATAGCTTCACTTTGAGTTTTTTGACTTGCGTTTAAGTCCTGCTCCTTGATTATATGGTTTTAGATGAAGCCCTAATCCTTGTATATATGGCTTCAAGTAAAGGCCTTTTCCTAAAGAAATGGCTTTCATCGCTTCATTATGCCGTTTACTCTCTGAAAGTTGTTGTTTTGCCGAATTTGCATTATTCACAGCTTTAGCTATTCCAGCAGCTCCACCAGCTATCGCCCCGGCAGCACTGAGACTCGCAAAAACCGGTATGAGAATGAGCAAAAATCCTCCTACTTTGGCCGGTACTGGTAGAATACGAGGTTTATTCACATTTCTTCTTCCACCAGCCTTCATTACAGCTGCGCGTGCTCCTCTAATTGCAGATTTAATGGCAGTATGCGCATTATTGCTTGAAATCATGGATTTTTTAGCTGCAGCGACAATTTTTCTCAGTGTAGTGGTAGGTTTTTTATTCCTGAGGCCCATCCCCAATTTTGATTTCATCTTCATTGCGTTTGTTATTACCCAAGCAGCCGCCTTTTCACCTATGCCTGCGTCCGAAGCCAAGGCACGTTTCCAAGCCTTTTCAGCTAGTACACTGTCAGCTGAGTTTCTGGCCTCTATATTTTCTCTATTTTGTGAGTAAGCTATATCGTGCTCTTTGCAAGCTGCGTCCAGTGGATTTATTTCAGGATCACCTCGTGCTAATCATTTTGCTAGTTTAGCACCTGGTCCACAGTACTGGTAACCAGGCAAGTGCAACTCGAACGGTAAATTGTTGATGATTCTGTTGAGCAAACCTCTTCCACGCCTCCATGAACGATCATATCTACACAAGGGATACTTTCAGACTGAAGGGTCAAGATGCAGTTTGAAGCACAACCTGTGAAACTACCTATCCAGAATTTTGATTCGCTTGTTCAAAACGAAACTAGAGAAAAACGACATGGACGTTTGCTGCCAAACAGTGTAAGAGCAATATTTTGTGGACCTTCCAACTGTTGACAGACAAATGCTCTGCTGGCTCTACTGATACATCCAAATGGGCTCAGATATGAAAATATTTACATCTACTCAAAATCTCTGAGACAGCCAAAGTATGAATTTTTGGAAAAAGTCTTTCAATCAGTAGATGGCGTTGAGTACTATCCATTCAATGAGCATGAAGAGGTTATAATGCCAAGTGAAGCAAAACCAAATTCAATCATTGTATTTGATGATGTGGCTTGTGAGAAACAAGATAATATGAGAGCATTTTTTTCCATGGGTAAGAACAAGGATGTCGACTGTTTATAAATCTTGAAAAGTAATATATACATGTGTAGTAGTAGTATACCATTAAGCCATTTCCCTTTCAGGGTAGGCGTGACACTACCCGATTCGGGTAGTGTTTCTAGGTGGATAGTTTCTTGTAGTAAATAACAACTACAAGTGTGGGCTCACCACACCCACGGTGGGCAGAATGAAAATGAAAATTTTTCATATACCCACTTGTGTAGTGATCAATATATAAACAGTCGCACCTTAGACGTTGATGTATCAACATGTCTTCACGTGAGGCGAATTTTCAAAAGCAAAAAGATATTTTGCTTCAAATTGCTGGAGCTAGTGAATCAATTTGACGAAAACATAGGTTAATAAAGTTGGGCAAAGAAACAGTTGAGCGCACATTAAGTGATACTATTAAGCCTATTGTTAATCCACTAGAGAAAATTGTTGGTGACCTCAAGAATATAAAAAAAGTTGAGCCAATTAAAAGGAGAGAAGAAGAGGAAGCAAAGAGTAAAGTTGAAGAAAGTATTGATGATGATGATTTGTCATATAAATCAATTTATGAGGAAGCAGACGAGACTGAAGATCCGAGTAGCTTGGAGTTATCAGCTCGTAGTGAAGCGGAAAATAACTCAGAAACACCTACAACTTCATGGATTGATGATAATGCAAACAAGTATCTCATATTGTTAGGTGAAAGAAGCAGAGAACTAGATAATGTGTATGGAGTGAGAAAATTAACGAAAGATAGATTAATGATTGGAGATTCTCCGTTAAGTTTCAATCCAAACTATATTCATGTGGGTAATTTGAATTTTCCCAAAAGTAAAGGCTAGCTTGAACTTTTAATAAAAAAAGTTCCCGAAGAGTCCTCTATAACTCCCAGTGATCTTGAAAATTATAGACAAATTATCATTGCAACAAACGCTTATAAAAAGCATTATAAACCAGATGGTGAAATTCGTGACAGTATAGCTTTTAAATATAAAGACTTTATAAAGAAATTAGTTCCCACGCCTCCATAAAAAAATGCAGATAGGCGAAGTAAAAACCGGAAATCATTATCAGGTAAAGGTATGATCCCGCAAGACATGATTGCCAGATAGTGTAGTCTAATGGATTACATTTACTGGGATGACCCGAATGAATTGGTCGATCGATTACGTTTACTGCTAGCATCTCAAGCAGCTGGAAATCCAAGTCACACAAACGAAATTATATCAATTATTGAAGAGCTACGAGAAGCTGGAATTATAAATTAATGAGTGTTTTATCAAGATTTTCATAATTTGCAAGATGAGCATCGATGTATTCGGACGTCATTCCAAGCGAGCAGAGAGTACAAGTCGTGGCCCTCCTGGAATTGGCTTCAAAGTCACATCTGAAGGAGATTATGACATGAATAATAAAAGGCTGTGTAAAGTGGCTGATGCTCAAGAGCAGAATGGTGCTATTAATCTGAAAATGGCGCAGCATATGATACAGCGTGAACTTCAGACTATCTATGATGTTATAGCTTCCTTGCGAACTGAAGTAGTCAATAATAATATGATGATTGAAAGTTTGGAAAATTCAACAGATAAACTTTTTAAAAATGTGAAAATTGATGCTGAATCAATTCAAAAACTGATACTCAAAAATGGAAGTTGAGTAGCAGCAGTTGGTGAAGGAGCTACACAAGCCAGCTAGAAGAAATTACCAACGTCGACATTTCGATATCCGTGGAATTGATGAGACATGGCAAGCTGATCTTGTTGAAATGCAGCATATACGAGAGAGTCAACAAAGGATACGAGTACATTTTAACTGTAATTGACATATTTTCAAAATTTGCTTGGGCTGTTCCCGTTAAATCCAAGAAGGGTGAAGATGTAGCGGCAGCCATGGAATCTGTACTTGATAAAGGACGCTTACCAAAAAAGTTACATGGTGATAGAGGTAAAGAATTTTACAACTCGCATTTTGAAAATCTTATGAAGCGATATAAGATAAATTTATACTCGACATTTAGTAATTTAAAAGCATCAATTTGCGAGCGATTTAATCGTACGTTAAAAAATAAAATGTGAATGCAATTTAGCTTGCAGGGTAATTATAAGTGGATAGATATTTTGAAAGATTTAATGTTGTCTTACAACGATACCAAACATCAGACTAATAGGATGAAACCAAAAGATGGTAATAAGCAAAATGAGAAAAAATGGTTGTTTGATGTATACAAAAATTTCAATGTGAAACAAGCAGTTAGGAAAGCTAAATTTAAAGTTGGGGATAGAGTACGTATAAGTAAATTTAAGCATGTTTTTGAGAAAGGCTACACACCGAATTGGACAACTGAAATATTTACCATAAGTCATGTTAAGAATACTGAACCAGTGACGTATATGCTTAAAGATTATCAAGGTAAAGCTATTGCAGGTAGTTTTTATGAACAAGAACTTGGTAAAGTTAGACATCCAGACATTTATCTTGTGGAAAAAGTACTGAAAAAACGTGGAAATGAGCTGTTTGTAAAATGGCTAGGGTTCGACGACTCTCACAATAGTTGGATAGATAAGTCTAGTTTGTAAGTATCTTTGTATTAATATTAAGGTTTTTTCTTAATAAAGTTGATTATTCTCAAACATATATCCTTTTACTTACACATCTACCTACCCTTAATCTAGGGAATTAAAAAAGACGAATTTGATTTTTTAAATTACATTTTTTATTCAGATTTTTTCTTACTCCCAACAAACATACAATTTTAATGTATAAAGATGGCATTTCTCAATCACTTCTCCACACACATTCCGATTATAAAAAGTAATCATTTCAAGAAACAGACTTTCAAATTTCATGAGATTAGTAAATATAAGTTTCTTCATTGCCTTATTCTTTAAACTTGTATAATTTTTTTGTATATAAGATTTTACACTTTTTACACACGGTGATGCCACATTACACTAAACACTTTCAGCGATGGTTTCCATGATGACATCTTTTGTACGTTGGAACGGCATAAGACTCTGTTCCAGAAGATACCGGTCGATACAAATACTGACTTCCTGGAGAACAGCAAACGTTGTTTCTCGTAGTACAAACGGATAATATTTTTCGTTTTTTTTTAATTTGCTCCAAATTCACTATATATGTGACGTGCGCCGAAGAAAGGGGGCTTACTCTGAAAAGTGAGATTTTTCAAGCCGAGCGGTCGAAGTCGACCGGATAGAAGCGACTTTTAGGAGAGAGGAAAGACTCACGAAATCTTCCCTCTCCACTTACTACTACATTCTCACGAGGAAACAGATATGTCGTAGACGCAGCTCACGGACGGGTATATATGAGACGCGGAGATATAGTGGTGAGTGGTGGGAGCTGTTTCACGGGATCTCGAGGACTCGAGCGAAAGCCTGATTTCTCGGGTAACTAACAACTCAATTATTAGCAATAATAACGCTCGAAACATTTTTTCGATGGTTTCATTAAAACGAGCAACTCAAAAACTATCGAAAGGTGTAAAAATCTCGATATCGATTTTTTTTAGAGTAAGCCCCCTTTCTTCGGCGCACGTCACATATTCTCCAAAAGATATAGTCATGTGTATACGGAAATTTCCACAATCGATGCATTGCAGCTTCTCTTGACCATCAAAGAACAGTGACATGAGGCTGAAGTACCTTTTAAATAATTGCCACTCTTCAGGATTCAGGGTTATACTTGCACGAGGATGACTGGCCTGCAGTTTCACTGACGACACAAGCTTTCCATTTTTTTAAATTCAGCACCAACGATAATTTGCTTTGTGAACGATGAATTTAGATTGTATGTGGTGGAATTTAGCATTTGATTTCGTGACGTGTAAGACATGTTGATCTCACTGAAGGCTTTCAGGCACTGAGCGATAATTGAAAACTGCACACTTTATATATTTTTCTTCATAAATTCGGTGGAATTGAAGCGTCCACCCAAATATACCATTTCAAGGTTTAGATCTTCACAGGCTTTCTTCGTTTGTATGAACAGGTTTTCATCCTCTTCAAACAGTTTTGCAATTCTTTGAGGCAGAAAAACGGAGAATTTGTTTTCTATGATTACGAGCGTTCGCATTCCATATTTTGTTTTAGCTTTCTTGATGCCTGTTATTTCGTATCCTTTGTTAACTTCCAGGTCTGTCAGCTTCTTTGTTGGAAGAAAGTCTTCACTGCGGGCGGTTTTGTTTAATTTGGCGAAATCCATTTTTTTTCTTTTTCACTGCTTGTTATCTCCAAGATTTACAGTTTTAAATTCCCTTGTTAGAGTTTGTAAGTTTGTTCGCACTTGTATCACTTGTTTTAGTTCTCTAATGTTCTTCAGAAATAAGTTTAAACGACTTTTCAACTCTTCCCGCTTTTCTTCTTCACAATCTGGCATCTGCCCACAAACTGATGAAAGAGAAGAGCTGGCCTCCTTTTATAGACGCTTACCCCCTCTACCAAATTTCAGAAGACTTTGCACAATATTGCCAGATATTGCATCATATGATGCAACAAGCTTCTAGAAGATTCTACATTATAATAGGCACGTTTGGAATATAATTTTTTACAATGCAAAATGTAATGAGTCATTGAAAATAACCTTGAACTTGTTTACCAAAATGCTTTTCAGAAATTGCGCAGTATAATTTGATGACGTCATCAGGAATATTGTAGAAACTAAGCACATAGCCTCTTTTATAGACGCTTACCCCCTCTACCAATTTTCTGGAGACTCTTGCACAATGTTGCCAGATATTGCATCATATGATACAACAAAGTTCTGGAAGATTCTAGATTACAATCAACACGTTCGGGATATAATTTTTTTTTGCAACGCAAAATGTAGTGAGTCATTGAAAATAACCTTGAACTTGTTTACCAACCACATGATCAAATTGAAAAACAACATTCCATTGTAATTATTAAAAATATATTTTGTTTATAAAAAAGATTAAACAATTCATTTGTTGATAAGATTAAATCTACATGCTAACGTGGGAAAAAATATGGTTTAGTTAACTTTTATCTTAAATTTGTCATATAAAGAATGCAATAAATCAAATTTTATAGAAAAAACAAAATGTCATACTTACCTTTAATTAAATTACACTTGGACACCTGCATCTTTTGTGCCTTAAATAAATATGTTATCTGTAAGGAAGCAATAAATCATCTTGTTTTTCTTGCAATAACCATATTACGCAGTAGAAATCAACAGGACAAAGCAAAATATAACCTTGAAAGTATTTACGCGAAAAATGCTCGAGATAAGAAATATCCCTGAACCTGTTGTTACATGAATTTGGCTGGCACAATTGCGCAATATTATCTGTGACGTCATCAATGAATGTTCTAGAACGGTCTCGATGTCAACCTCACACAGAAACACGCACACAGGCTTACCTCACACAGACACGCACTAATACTAATTGGTCCAGAACCCGCCTAGCTCATCTACTACTATTCGAGATACGGAAAAAAGTCTTAAACAAATTTTTCCCTTTATGGTTCCTTTACCAGAATGAGAAAACAAAACGTGCAAATTTTAATAAATGTCGGCTACACTCGGGTTCAAAGAAACCTTGTTGCAAAACTTGTTTGTGGTTTTTTTTTTTATATAAACTATGGGTCAGATGCAAAAATGTGCAAAAGAAATATCATGCGTCTTAGTACAATCTCACTAATTCTGAAGACAAATCTGCAAAAAATTGCACAGGATAAAAATGGTAGATTCCAATAAGACCTAATAGTTTCGAAAACAATTTTCTTAAAATATCGTTAATTTCGGGAGATGCAGTATAATTTATGAAAAAAATTTTAATTAACAATATCAAGAAAACGACCGTCAGTTTACGAAAGCACCTCATATCGTCGGATTCAGGAAACCATTCTACACAATATCCATTTAAAAAATGTCGGGGACCTATTTCCGCGGACCAAACGGTTTCTGGCTCCCGGACTATTATTTAAATATAAAATTAATAAATATTTTTTTCTATTTTCACAGATAGTGTCTATGAATGCCGAAAACATCTGGCTATTCGTACCAAAATTTTGGTGTAAATAGTCCCTATTCCAGGTCCCCCTATTCGTACAAAAAAAATCCGGTTATTCGTATCGTAATTTTGGTACACGTGGCCACCGACCAGAGTTGAGTAGTAACTTGTGACAAGGAACTAAATTTATGAAAATTTACGTTATTTGTAACTTTTGGGGTACCTTCGTTACTTTTTTAAGAAGTAACTTGTAACGTAACTTAGTTACGACTTTTGCAGTAACTGGCAACTTTACTTTCAGTTACTTTGAAGTTGCTTTGTAGTTGCTTTGTGTTTTTTGTATATTATCCCATATTAAAAAGTAGGCATGTAGTCACTATACGTCACCAGTTCTACTGCGCGTGTGTTGTGTCAGCAACTGGCTTGGCATGAGCACGCCTAGCCTCGTAGATCCGAGTGCGAGTGCCTTCGAGTCGCGACGATTATCGCATCTCTTTACATTAACTATGAATTCATATAGCGCGTTCGATCGCGCGTTCAAATAGCGAGTCTCTGGTATATTTAGAAATTCATTTTATTTTTATTTTAGTTACATTTTCGACAATCATGACTTCTTTAAAATTTAAACTATTTTTGAAATCTTGAGCAATTGAAAATATTACTTCATCCTGGGCTAATTATTGTTGAAAAAAATGACAATTTTTCTAAATATTTCGGCTCATTTCTTAATCTTTCTTTTTAAAATTATATAGCCACATTTTTTTCGAAAATAATTTTTTTTATTAGAATAATAAACAATACAAATTATGAACATTTAGAAATTTATTTTACTTTCATTTACATTTTCAAATACAAATACATACTTCTAATTTCAATTAACAATACAAAATTATGAACGTTAAGAATTTTATTTAATTTAACTTTCAGTTATATTTTCAAAGAATATAACGTCCTTCTAATTGTAACTATTATAGCAATCTTAAACAATTGTAAATATGAATTCATCCTGTGCCATTTTTCTAGAAAACATTAAAATTTGAATTATTTTTGAAATTTAAAGAAGTTTAGAAAATTTAAAGAATTGCTTGATAAATTCCCAAGAATTATTAATTATTTTAGCAATTTTCATAAATAAATTCAGAGTTTGGGCATTTTTTACTTTCCGATGACTGTTTCCTACGATATTTTGTAAATTTAAAATAATGATTAATTATAACAATTTTCATAAACGAATTCAGAGCTTGGCTATTTTTCAACGAATAGACTTTTGGCTATTTTCAACGAATAGGCTTTTGGCTATTTTTCAACGAATAGGCTCAATTTTTTTACAGACTTAACAAAGAATATCTTTCCGATCACTTTTTTGTATGATGCTTTGAAAATTTCCAAGAATTATTAATTATTTTAACAATTTTTATAAACAAATGAAGAGCTTGGCCTTTTTTCGATGAATAGGATCAATTAGTTTAGGGCATCAAGAAAGAATTTATTTCCATTAACTCTTTTCTACGATACTTTGCAAATATGCAATAATTATTAATTACTTTATCAATTTTCATAAACATATAAGTGTTTGGCTATTTTTCAAGGAATAGGCACAATTTGTTCATGAAGTCAATTAATAATGTCTTTCCCATGACTCTTCTCTATGTTTCTTTGTAAATGTACAATAATTATTAGTAATTTAAACAATTCTCATGAAAAAATTCAGAGCTAGGCTATTTTTCAACGAATAGGCTCAATTTTTTCACGGAGTTAAATAAGAATGTCTTTCCGAGGACTCCTTTCTATGATTCCTGGTAAATTCTCAATAATTATTAATTATTTAAACGATTTTCATTAACAAATTCAGAATTTGGGCATTTTTTACTTTTCGATGACTCTTTCCTACGATATTTTGCAAATTTATCATAATTATTATTTATTTAAACAATTTCCATAAACAACTTCAGAGATTGGCTATTTTTCAACGAATAGGCTCAAATTTTTACAGAATTACCTAAGAAAATCTTTTCAAATACTTTTATCTATGATGCTCTGCAAATTTCCAAGAATTAACTATTATTTAAACAATTTTCATAATCCAATTCAGATTTTGGCAATTTTTCAATGAATAAGCTCAATTTGTTCACGGAATCACCAAGAATGTATTTCCAATAACTCTTTTCTACGATAGATTGCAAATTTACAAGAATTATTAATTATTTCAACAATTTCCATAAACAAATTCAGATTTTGGCTATTTTTCAACGATTAGGCTCCGTTTTTTACAGAATTAAGTAAGAATATTTTTCCGATGACATTTTTCTATAATACTCTGCAAATTTTCAAGAATTAATTATTATTCAAACAATTTTCATAATCAAATTAGGATTTTGGCCATTTTTCAACGAATAGGCTCGACTTGTTTACGAAATCACCAAGTATGTATTTCCAATAACACTTTTCTACGATACTTTAAAAATACAATAATTATTAATTAGTTGAACAATTTTCATAAACATATTCAGAAATTGGCTATTTTTCAAAGAATAGGCACAATTTGTTTACAGAGTCAACTACGAATGTCTTTCCGATGACTCTCTTCTATGTTGCTTTTTAAATTTACAAGAATGATTAATTATTTAAACAATTTCGATTAACAAATTAAGATTTTGGCTATTTTCAACAAATAGGCTCAATTTGTTTACGGTATCAATAGAGAATGTTTTTCCAATAAGTCTCTCCTATGATACTTTGCAAATAACCAATAATTTATCATTATTTAAAGAATGTTTATAAACATATCCAGAGCTTGGCTATTTTTTAAGGGATAGGCACAATTTGTTCACGGAGTAAACTACTATCGGCGCAAAAATTATAGGCATCTGCCTTTGAAGCTTAAAAACTCAGCCAAAAGGAAAAAGCTAGAGTAATAAGTAAATATTAATTTGAAAGCTAAAGGTGTTTCACGTAAATTAGCTTGAAGACGTTAATGTAAAAAGATTTTCGTGCTTTGCAGACTGATAAATGTTTAAAAAAGTAAGGAATTTCGGGCACATTTAAGAAGAGTCAAGTTTAGAGCATTATTTCTTATACAAGAGGCAATGGGAAAAACTTGAAAAAATGCATGAATATGAGGAAAGCATTTGTGAAAAAATTGCAGTCGACAAATTTAGAAATTATGAAAATTGTTGTTTGAAATTACAAAAATGTACAACTATACTATCTTCAGTTCTAATGAGAATATTAAAGCGATTCAAATTCCAAACTGTAACGGATAGGCTCTGTAATTATTTACAATCTCCCGGAAGGATGTGATTGTTTTATTTTTGGTGGAAATCGGGATATTTTCGGAAATTTTTTTGTTAGAAAGTAAGTGTTAGGAACCAGCAGGGGTGCATTTTTTTGCTGCCGGTCAGAAGAGGCGTCAATGCCTGGGTAGGAGTTCAGAAGCACGGGACAAAGAAAGGCAGCATCCTTCCGGCAGATTGTAAATAATTACAGAGCTTATCCGTTACAGTTTGGAGTTTGAATCGTTTCAATATCTTCATTAGAACTGTAGATAGTATAGTTGTACATTTTTGTCATTTTTAGCAACAATTTTTATTATTTCTCAAATTTGTCAACTACAATTTGTTCACAAATGTTTTGCTCATATTCATGAATTTTTTCAACTTTTTCCCATTGCCTCTTGTATAAGAAATAATGCTCTAAACTTGACTCTTCGTAAATGTGCCCGAAATTCCTTACCTTTTTTACATTTTTCAGTCTGCAAAGCACAAAATTTTTTTTACATTAACGTCTTCAAGCTCATTTACGTGAAACACTTTCAGCTTTCAAATGACTATTTACTTATTACTCTAGCATTTTTTTGGCTGAGTTGTTAAGCTTCAAAGTCAGAAGCCTATAACTTTTGTGCCGATAGTAAGAATGTCTTTCCATTGACTCATTTCTATGTTGCTTTACAAATACAGATTTTGGTTATTTTAACGAAAAGGCTAAATTTTTTTATAGCATTAACCAAGAATATCTTTGAGATTACTTTTTTCTATGTATACCATTAAGCCATTTCCCTTTCACGGTAGGCGTGACACTACCCGATTCGAGTAGTGTTTCTAGGTTAGTTTCTTGTAGTAAATAACTACAAGTGCGGGCTCACCACACCCACGATGTGCCAACAGCACTCAGTTTTCTCGAATGGTCACCCATCCAAGCACTAACTGCGCCCAACGCTGCTTAACTTCAGTGATCTGAAGAGAACTGTTTTTT
>CAKNYM010044024.1:27275-39123 GCA_932195095.1 Andricus curvator
CCCACTGGGATAATTATAATTACAGATGCACTTTATAGGTTAAGATTTTCAGTAAAACCTAAAACTCGTTTGATTTTACAATTTCTTATACATACCTTCGAATCCTTCGATATAATCTCAGTAGTAAAGGACAACTATGGCTCTCCAGCCGTCATCCCCCACTCCTCGGTGTTTGCTCAGACGTCTGGCGCCATCGGCGGCTGGTTGGGCCTTGCCTCGCTCGACGCTAGTGTTTGCTTAAGGTGGTTTCCGAAAAAATCGATCTCTGGTAGAATTGTTTAAAGTCGAGCTTATATTTCAAGTAGAATGTTTTTTTCTATGCTAAATTAATTTCAAATTTTTCTACCACACTGATGTCGAGATAATTAATGTTAAAGATGACTACTTTAACACAGAATGCATGGGCAATGCACAGGCACTCTCCATATTTTAATTTGTAGTAATAAAACGCTCTGGTAGAGAAATTAAAAGAATGTGTCAACTTGTGCTGCTTGAAAATACAAATATGTCAGAAAAATAATGAAATCTCTTCACCATGTACTTTTCTAGATAATCGAATGGAAAACATTGAAATATTAATTACTTTCAAACGCATAAACGTCAAAGATTCGCGATCCGGCAACGGTGTCCCCTCTCTCCTGCTTTGCTCGTTGCAGGAACTCGATACACTCACACACACACATACACACAGTTTGTCAGTATGGTTAGTTTCAAATTGCGACGTTTCACGATCTACGAATCTGCCGCTGGCATAGGATTGGTGACTATACGTATACACACACACTACGAATTCTAAGCCAGGAGTGCATTAAAATATTGAGTATGCGGGACCATGATATTTTTGCAATGCAGCATACAACGACAGGCGCCCCACGGGACTCCAATATTTGTACGAGGGTGGGACTCGGAAACTACCTTAAGTCTATGAATGGAAGATAAGGAGTAGATGGCCAAACGATGGCATTTAAGGGATTTGTATACTTGTGCAGTGTTGATGGATTTTCGTAGACTGTATGGCGCCATATTTAAAGCTGTACTTATGGCTTCTTAGATTCTAGACTACAGCTGAAAGAAATAATTAACTTCTATGATTCTATTTTGATTGATTATGATTGATTGATTAATTAATAATAATAATAAATTAATTAATTAATTAATTTCAAAGTTAAATAATAAAACTTATTTTCTAAAAGAGGAGGAAGATAAATAAATAGATTAGGGTTATGTTCAAACCTATTAAAATAGATTTAATCACCAAATTTTCAAAAAAAAATTACATCTAATTACAACTAGTAAAACCGCCTTATTATAAGTTAAAAATTAAAAATAGTTTATTTCTAAAAGATACGTATACTTAAAATTATCGATTATTATGACAATTATGATTATTACACATCGTAGACAGGGATATCATTTTATTTCATTGAATCAAATCACAGACGCACACACTCACACATACACACACATAAAGACGTTTTTTTTCTTCCAAACGAGAATTTCCAATAAAACTTAAAAGTAGAGACATACAAGTGACGCAGCATGAAAAAAAAGAGAGAGAGATACTTGAAGACTTATAGGTAATAATAAACACATATCGCAAAATATATTTGATAAACTATTAAAGTAACACGTAGTGCGCTGTATTAAATGTAAGTATACTATGTGAGATATAAAGTAGCAAGTTGTGAAGAGTAAGATTGAACACAGGATTCAAGATGTGTATTAATAGCTCCCTTGTTATAATCCCCACCTTGAAACCTGTCTTCAGATTTGTGCAAAACGCTCGGCTTAATTTTATATTTTTTTAAAATCATTTTTTAAAATTCGCAGCAATGCGGTCATTTTCTACCAGATTTTTGCTAAAAAGCCTGGTAAACTCAGGCAAAAAAACCACTGCACATATGATACAAGAACATAATACAAAACTGACCACACACGTCCGAAGAGGAACTTTGTAGCTCTGCTGTGTTCCATCGGAATAGGGTACAGTTTCCTCGCAGACGATAAAGATGTTGAGGAATAAGAGGCGGTAGGCCGTAGCTGTCAAAGTACGTTCCGTGGCCATTTCTGTCAATATAAGCCGCAACCCAATGCTATCCGTTTTTATTGTGTGGATCCGTGTTGAAAATTAAAGCAGCCGGTCTCATCCACACCTTCGGTATCCGATCCGCAGGGAATACACCAGTAGTATGTCGTGGTATTGCTTGAAGTGGTCGAAATATCTGACGGCTGTCCATCTCTATTTCCAGGACTGCCAAGTCGAGGCAAATCTGTTAAAGGGTTATTTACCTCACTCGCAGTCTGATTGATTTTTTAAACAGAAATTTGTATGTTGTCAGCGTCCGTGCTCGATGTCACAGCCGTCGCATGATTTTCAGTTTTAAAACAGACACTTTTTTTCAGTGTACTCTGACGTGTGATACCTCGAGATGATATTTCTTCTCGTCTTTGACTTTGAAGCCAGATTTTCAGTTTAGTTGCGTTATTAAGAGCACATGTAAAAAATGTTCCTTTTTTTCACACCGTGATGAAAACAGTAATCTTTACTGGTTTCCAGTTTTTTAAAAGTTGGACAGGTTAATTCTTCCAGATTAATAATCTGTTTACTCATAATATTTTGCAAAAGTGCAGCTTTCTCCCGGCCACGGGCACGGGTATAGATTTGACCAGCTGATTTTGTGACATCACGAAGATTCGAACGTAGGAAATTCGTAGGAGTATCTCCCTCAAACCACTCGATGCCGTGAAAATAACAGGTGAGCCAGTTATTCTGATGTTTCGCATCGTTACAATGATCCGAGACGGGATAAGGTGGTGCAGCTATCCAATATCCGATACTGAGCATTGTATGAGCGAGATCTATGTATTCTTCGCCGTGGCCTGGAATGACAAAGTCTATCGGCGAATCGTCGGTCAGCGATGAAACGGGCTTGTAATGGACCCATTGCGAGCTCTCAATAGATGTTTGAGTAGGTGGAAGAGAAAAAAGATGTAGTTCAGTTTTCAAACACTCGCTAGAATGTGAGTGTAAAAATGATATCATATAATAATGTACTTGTTAACCGCCAAAAATGTACAAAACTTGTTGTACTAAGCCTCTTAACTTTTTTTTTCCGTTTAATCCCTTTTCTAAGCTGCGTGACACTCGCAAGACCACGAACTCAAGACAAGTGAGTTCCGAAATTTTTTACACCAAATTTATAACCAGATCCATGCATAAGATTATCAATTTTATCCAAAGCTTTTCTTTTTAATTTTTGACCAGATTCATTAATACGCGAGTTGAATGCCTGATTGAGTGGTACTTTCCTATCGACATCATTAATAACGTTAACACCTGTTCGAAGTGCCTCCTTTCCAACTGTACGCGCACCTCGCACTAATATCGGCAATACACGTCGAAAAAGCCCACCTAGAAAGCTTCCGATTCCATGACCTCTCTGATAGGACGATCCGCCATAAACTTTTGATATTCCACCTCCACCGACTTGTGTTGTGTAGTAATCTACGTAATAACTCATTATTATTATTACTGGGTCATATAATTTTTATCTCTTCTTCTTCCCTTCCTCTAATCAATTTTTTAAAATAGAAGTGTCACTGTCAGAGTGCCAAACTCGAATGGTATAGGAAGTCTAGAATAGAAGAATAGCAAACTGAGTAACTTGCGTGGATGCAAAAATGTAGTTGCGGGTGTCGACAGGAATAATACGTAAAAGCGGTGTTTGCACATCGCCTGTAATATGAGGTTCGCAGATATCGCAATAAACAAACATTTTCTCAGGTAAACCACGAGCCAGACTTGGAGGGTGATTAGCATAATGAGAATTATCTGATATTAATTGTTGTGGTGCAAAACCCAGTATACGAGATACCTTTTCACTTATTGCAAGAAAATCCCGACCTTTCATATCACAATCGTCCTGACAAATTTTTTCAACTTTGACATAACAATCTTTGTCTTTTTGGAAAACTAAGCCTACGTGTTCTCGAGCAATCGAGGTCTGGTTTATCGCTCGGACGAGATTGTTTACCTGTGGGTATACACCAGGTCGAAACTCGGAGACAATAGGACTTAACTATTTACCAGTCAACATACCTGCTGTGTATTTATCTCTAATAGCATTGTCATTAAGCTCAGAGAACTCGGTGTCCCCTTTGAGAACGTAAGGAAGCGAGTATTTAACAAGTAAATCTTCACCGTCAATTTTCGCTTCTTTCATTTTTCTCTCATGATTTTCTTCATTTTTCTCATCAACGATACTACTACTACTACTACTACTACTACTACTACTACTACTTGACACATTCGTCATTAGTGCTATGCGATTTTTCATTCGATCAGGCAAATTGTGTCTTACATGAAGAAATGTTCTTGGAAATTCAATTTCTGTAAGACCAACAGCCCAACGACCCTGCAAACGAATTTCGTGCGGCAGCTTTGTGGTAAAGCGAGTCGTAGTATTGTGCGGAAAATACTTCATACTGCTATTCCTCGGTAAAATTAGGTGAAATATATCGTTATTCATTGTATTTTCTTTTAAATCGCTGGCAGGTATCCAAGAATTGAATTTATCAGAATATCCCATCCACTTGACAAGTAACTGTTTTTTGGAACCTTTCCCCTTACTTCGTATCACTAGTTCAATTATAAATTCTGTCTCATTAATATCAGTATCTTTCTTCACACCCGATAGTTCTTTCTCGTAAAAAACTCCGTCAATATCCTCACCAGCCAGATGTTGTTACTCTTAAACACATGGGATTTGTCTACGACCCGTTATTACTCGTTTTATCTTAAAAATCTCTTCTGTCTATTCAGCTTCGTACCCTTTCGCAAAGACGCCTCTCTCTCTACTGATTCGTACGTAATCAGAATACTAATCAGAGATAGTATTACTATAAGTGAAATAGCGCCACATACGATCTTTCAGTGTGCGATTAAATCGTTCGACTACAGCAGCCTTAACATTTGGATCAAGTACAGCACGAAATCTTATACCCCGTTTTAATACAAAATTTTGAAAACCTACGCCGGGAAACTCTTTTCCTCTATCGCTCTGAAGGCAGACGGGAGATCGCTTTCGACTTTTCTCGAGAATACACTCAAAAGCCCTTCTCACTTCATTCATAGATTTATCTTTAAGAGGCTCAACCCAAACGTATTTACTCAGCACGTCAATAACCACCAGTAGATACAAGTATCCATCGTTGGAATCTTTTAAATGTTTCAAATCAACTAAATCTGCTTCCCATAAATCATCTATATTTGATATATCGTAATTTATTCTTCTGAATCGTCGATGAATATGTACGTGTAGATTATATCAATCTTGAGATTTTAACCACTCAACCACATTTGCACGTGAGACTCTTCCACGCACAGCTTTTGCGATTTTCTCAATGCCAGCGTAAGAGGCTTCATGAGATGGGTCAAAATAAATTTCTTCTAACAACTTCATGGTTTTAGAAACAAAGTTTTCCAGTGATTACTACTTCTTCTCCTCCCTTGAGATTTAGCCGACCCCGTGCTGCCAGGTGTTGCTCGCTTCCTACTTCTATCTGGAATGTCAGTGATACTTGTGTATACCTCGTTACCACTAATGCTGCCTTCGTCTTCTTATGTAATTAGTGAGTCATAAAGTCTAGACGCTCGTTTGGGACTACGCCGACTACCTGTCTCGCTCGGAGAGATTATATTTTCTTTCCAGTATTCTCTATTTCCGACAATCTCTCTAGACATGCCGATTTCACGAAGAACCATGGCAAACTGGCGTCGCCCCGCCGGTTTCACTTTTTTTCTCAACCTCAATCTATCGTTTATTAGATCACTAATATTTGCATTTTTCACAGATTTACCATCTACATATAAAGAGAGAACCATGTGAATCCCATTTTACACGTTTTCGTGAATCTGGTTCACAAAGTCGCTGGATTAAAACTATTCCTTTATTTTTAAAACTTTTTGGAATAGTTGCAATAATATTATCAATATTTTTAAAATAATCTTCCCCCTCATCATCATCATTATCATTACTATTATTCGCAAACCCTATTTTTTTATCTCTCTGATTAACCTGCTCTTTATTCGGTTTTTTATGCTTCCATGTTTCCTGGGTGAAAAATAAAAAATTTTGTAACACTTGCTGATACATTTTCCACTTTTCACGCTCATCTTTCAAGAATGGTGAACTGAATATTTCACTCATTTCAGCATCGAGTCTGGTCATAATATTACCTGGAGTTTGGATCGTGTTTTTGAGATTGGGAACTTTGTAGTTAGAACTAGAGAAGATATTATCTGCAGGATTCATCGAAGAAGCGTGCGCTTTCGTATTTCCAGTATTAACCTCTGGTCCGAAACCTTGTTGTAGAAATTTTTCTACCTGCTCACTTGGCACCAAAACCATCTTTATCGAATGCTGCATAGTTTTTGATTAAATGGAAAAGGGATTCTTACTCTCGTGAATTAGCTGAGCTGAAAATATTTGAGAGAAGACTACCGATAATCGGTGCGAGTAATAACGGTAAAAATCAACCCTTCTGAATGATAAAGCGTTTTTTATTTTTCCAAGTACCCTTCGATGCTGCCAATTTTCTTAAAGTATGTTAATGCTTTTTTAACTTGTGTTTTTCATGTGTTTTCAAAGGTATA
Source organism: Andricus curvator (assembly GCA_932195095.1). Taxonomy (NCBI): domain Eukaryota; kingdom Metazoa; phylum Arthropoda; class Insecta; order Hymenoptera; family Cynipidae; genus Andricus; species Andricus curvator. The sequence goes on from CAKNYM010044024.1 coordinate 33,931, forward strand.
TTTCCTGCCAAAATATTTAGAGCGCACTCGCATATACATTTTACGAGTTTTGCATTAGCTGTGCTCATAATCGCTTTTCGTTGATTACGATCGAGGCGACAGAGTGCATGCAATGCTGCTGTGTTTTTTTCAACAATGTGTTTACGTGCACTCGACGCCATTACATACGTACAACTGGTATCTGATGAACTCGAGCACCTCCTTTTATATTTTTGAATGGTATGTACACATATGAAAACCCATCAGTTGGAAAAATATTTATTCTAAAACGATAATTATCGGATGTAGACTGTTTTAAATCGAGAAGAAGGTAGCCGTGAGGTTTAGATGTCACGTCCTGATATGCCTCCTGTAAAAAACGAGGATTTTCTGGATATATTTGTCGAGCAAGATGTTGAAATTGAACTCGGTCTCGAGGATTTTTAAAAACAACAATATAATTTGTATTGAGTGATATATCCCTTTGTCCATGTCCCTGATGAAATAAATTTTGCGAGATAAAGATAACACTAAGATTTTTGTGGTGACTACCCTTAGTGAAAAGATCTACAATTGTATTGTTTGAAGATTCACGCATAAGATCATCGATAATTATGAGCTTAGCACGGTCATTATCGCTGGAATAATCAGTCGGTTGCGGTAAGCCTTCTCTAAATTCTATGGATTTACCGTACTCAGAATAACCCGACTGCCATTCTGAATAGTAAAAAAGAATACGTTCAAAATGTGTATCACACATGACATCGATGTAGCGTAAGAATTTTTGACAAAAAAAGTTTTCCCGCATCCGCTTGGCCCGCAAACCATAGCTGTGAAAGGATGTTGCCAACGAGGGTCCATTTTCTATACTGATATATAATTCACTATAGTTCATCATTTATAGTAAAATCACATAATTAAATAAAAAATTGTTTTTCTGAAAACTAATTAGCTTTTAAGCGCGGTCGGTGTGGAACCTATATAAGCTTTTTTCGGTTCCACACCGTGAACCTATATAAGCTTTTCCGGTTCCGCGCACGGACCAGGCTTTTTAAGCTTATTAGAGCCTGGTTCGCATGCCGAAAACCAGCTAGTTCCCGGCAGCCGCGTTCCCGGATCGCCTGTATTAGCTTATCGTCAGGCGATCTCACGCGTTGGCGCACCCGCGCCGGCCGATGCTGTGAAAATATAATTGCTATTTGCCTTAAATACTAAATATCTCACGAAAATAACAGAAAGATGGAGAGAAAAGAGTGTTGAGTTTATGGTGTTTTTAATCAGTCAAACACTTTTCAATTTGAATAACTAAAAGCCGTTACAACCTGCTCTCGAGACCCCATCGCAAGATGCTATCTTATCTTACCTGAGCTGGGATCTTAATCTCATATACTCTCGCACGCAAGGTGTTTTATTATTATTATTATTATACCATTAAGCCATTTCCCTTTCGGGGTAGGCGTAACTTGCTCGGTTGGAGAATAGTAGTGTGTATATGGGTATATAGGTATAAGGTAGGTAGGAAAATAGGTATGAGGTGGATAGGTATATAAGTGTTAGGTATATATATTTTAGATTGATCTGGAATTCTCGTGTTATTTATTTAAATGACACGTTTACTCCGCAACACTGCTCCGACCCAGGTTGCTGATCAATCTCTCTAGCGATCACCCCAAGTGAAGAGCCTCACAAAATTGTTATGTATGGTTCTCCACTTGGGCCCATTAGTATCCAAGATCTTTGTTTCAGGCGTCATTCATTCTACTGTCACTCTGTTTACAAACTATTTGTCGCCACACTTTTCTGTCCTGGCATACTACTCTAGCTTCCTTCACGTCTATGCATTTTTTCATGCAAGCTCTTGTGTTCCTATGGCTTCTTATGTCTCTACGGATTAATGTCTCATTTACAGATTCTAACCATTCTTTTGGCGGTCTACCTCTGGGCATTATGCCATTTACTTTACCTTTATACACTTGTTTGGTCAGTCGTTCATCTTTCATTCTTTCAAGATGTCCGAACCATCTTAACTGATTTCTTTCCCATGTGTCAATTATTGTCTCTTTTGCACCACATTCTTTGAGGATTGTCTCGTTTCGGACTTTGTCCATTAGTGTTTTCCCGCATATTATGCGCAGAGGTTTCATGCCGATCGCGTTAATTTTACTCCTGTCCTTTTCTTGACAGGTCCATGTCTCGCTACCGTATAGTACAGTCGGTACGAATATAGAATTGTGTATGGCCATTTTAGCTTTTTTTGATATGTTTTTATTTGTTAGGATGGACCCTGCTCTACCGATAACCTGTTTACCCTTATTTATGCGCCTATCTAACTCCCCATCTATTTTTCCGTCGCTAGTGAATAGACTACCTAGATATACGTACTTGTCAACTTGTTCTAATCTCTCATCATTTAGGACAATGTTGCACATTGTTTTCTCACTCTTTCCCTCAAGCACCATGATTTTTGTTTTATTTACGTTAATTTTGAGTCCCATGTCCTTCATGCTTGTATGAAGTTTATTCAACATTCTTTGCAAGTCCTCGACTGATTCTGCCATAACAATCTTGTCATCTGCGAAAGCTAACCCACGTACCTTAACTGTTTGGAGATCTACACCTTCTTCGTCGAAGAGTGCAGTTCTTAGACACTTATCCATGAATATGATAAATAGCCACGAGGACATAACGCATCCTTGTTTCACGCCTTGCGTAATATCGAACCAGTCACTCAGTTTCCCGTTTACCCTTACGCTCGCTTTACTGCCTGTATATATTGTTTTTATTGCTTGCAGGAGCCCTCCATTTACTCCGTATTCTTTAAGAACTTCCCAAAGTTTACTTCTATTTACCGTGTCAAATGCTTTTTCTAGGTCAATAAATGCACAGAAAACTTTCTTTCCTACTCTCAAGCTTTTTTCTGTGATCTGTCTTAGGCTAAATATCTGATCTGTACATGATCTTCCTGGCATAAATCCACTTTGGACTTCCCATATTTTTTCTTCTGTGATTTCCATTACCCTACGAATAAGTATTTTTGAGTATATTTTACTTACGGTACTTAGTAGGCTGATACCTCTGTAATTACTGCAGTTGTTTTTATCTCCCTTTCTTTTGTATATGGGTACGATAATCGCTTTTTTCCAATCGTCTGGGACTTTCCCCGTCTCGATACATAAATTTATTAATTCGCACAACCTGTGAGGTATGTACTCGCCACCGTATTTGAGCATTTCAGCACTAATACTGTCTATGCCAGCAGCCTTACCGTTTTTTAAGTTCTTAATTATGTCTCGGACCTCAGTGACACAGACTTTTTCAATTGGGTTTTCTAATGCATTATGTTCTATGTCGCAGTTTTGTTGTCCTATATCTTCACCTCCTAATAGTTCTTTAAAAGAGTCTTTTAAAGCGTCTACTATCCCGTCTATATCATATAGCATTTCACCTTTGCTGTTTCTCATGCTAACAAACTCTGTACTTTTACTTTCCTTCAACTGTTTATATAGTAGTTTCATTATTCCTCCAAAGCCGTTTCGTATTTTGTTCTCTTCTTCTGTTCTGATTTTTTCTTTACTCTCCTTGACTAGTCGTTTCATTTTCCTCTTTTTGTCTTTGTAATCATTTTTGAGTCTATTTCTCTCCTCATCGCTAAGACCTGTCATGTTTAATGTTTTCTTGTGCGCTTTTTTCTTTTCTCGCTGGGCTGCTTGAATTTCATCATTCCACCATGCATCACCAGACTTTCTTCCTACCACTGCCGTACCACACACTTCAATTTCAGTTTTAACAATGCTATCCCGTAATAAAGCCCACGCGCCCTCTATATCTTTAATGCTCGTAAGCGCTTCCCAAGTTGCCCTATCTATGCGTTCGCTTAACTTATTTTGAAACTCTATTCGCACTTCCGGTTTCTGTAAATTTTCAATCTTTATTCGTGTTTGTTTCGTTTTTTTTTGTTGTCTTTCTTCGCCATCCCCGCCCTAAGTTTATTTTAGAGACTAAAAGGTAATGATCAGTATTGCATTCGGAACCCCTCATGACTCTTGTATCTTTGACTAGTTCTCTTAGTCTTTCATCCGCAATAACGAAGTCAATTACACTGCGGTTATTTCCTTTACACCAAGTGTACGTGTGGATCATTTTATGTCGAAACCAAGTATTGGTAATAAATAGGCCCTTTTCTAGGCATAAGCTAACTAATTTTTCCCCGTTATAATTTTTTCTTGGATCCCCAAATTTACCTAGTACCCTTTCTGTATCTGTATCCTGACGTTGAACGCCGACCCATCCGTTCATATCTCCTAGCAGAATTATTCTTTCACCTGGATCGCAAGTACTTATTGTGTCATTTAAAGTGTCCCAGAAAGCGTCTTTGACTTCTCGCGGCTCACTGTCAACTGGGGCGTAGCACGCTATGATAAATAACCTTCTGATTCCTACCTTCATTCTAGCCCACAACAATCTGGGAGATACAAAATCATGATCTTTGAGATGCTGTCTTGCTTTTTTATTCATAATTAAACCGATCCCTTGACTACGATTTGATTCACTACCTACTCCTGACCATATTTCAAAACCGCCTTTCAACACCCCATTTTCTATGTTTCTACTTTCGCAACCCTTTTTCTTCGTCTCAGGTACACATAAGATATCTAGTTTCCTTGCATGCATAGTTTCTCGTAGTTCTCTTATTTTAAGGTCATTCACTCCTCTAGCATTCCAGACACCCAGTCTCCATTCATCGCCTGAAATTCGACCTTTACGTTTACCGTGTGTATGCATTTTGTCGATCCAAGTTTCAGTCCATTCCGAGGCTACTTTATTGTTTGTATTATTCATGTTTAGATTGTACACCCAACTAACACCTTTATGCGCGAAATTTGTTTTGCGAGCCGAAATCATGTCCAAGTTAAGTGATTATTTGTCGTACGGTGGATAGTCTATCTGTAACGTCAGTCCCACCAATACTTCTGTTATTTCGTGGTGGGTGGGGGGGGGGGGTGAGGACGGAGAAAGGAAACCGAGAGTCTCAATTGGTTGGTGATTTATTCTGAGAAGGTTACCAGCCTTCAGCAGCGTTGTATTTGATAGGAGTTAATATGTGTCCAAAGCCGAATACTGGCCTACCTCTAAAACAGAAGCCAATAAGTCTTTTTTTTTTTTTTTAATTTGAAAAAGAGTTATATATAGATCTAGATGAAATTTGCTCCTGGT
>CAKNYM010044024.1:39133-66128 GCA_932195095.1 Andricus curvator
TACAAGTGCGCGCCTCACTTTCGAGGAAAAATTGAGTGTTTTGAAATTAGGAAAATAGAAAAATATCATATTAGCTAAAAGCATATTTTTTATTTCAGTTTCAGAAAAATGGTTGCAGATAACAGTTTCAAAATTTGTTTAATAAACTCTTGTTATATTTCCATTTAAAATGCATACACATACCCTCACATATTACACACACACACCACGCACACACACACACACAAACATGAAGAGAAATATACACGTATACACATACTTGTGATTAAATATGTGGACAGAAGGTAGCAAAAAACATTTTGATTGTCGTTAGTCCTTTTTTAATATTTTACACAGATTATCTTTCATTTCGATAGTAATTTCAGTGTTGAAAATACATGTTATTTCACCAAATACAAGTTCAAAATGTGCATTTACAAACTCCGGTGACAATTTGGTCTTTAGTTGCTGCTTAAAGTACTCAAACTTAACATTCACAATTTGACGCACAAATTCACTGGATGGCCTGTGTATTTTCTCCGCTATAAAATAGGTACTCAATTCTTCCACGAAAATATCCTTGCAGAGCTTGACATTAGATAAAACCCGCTCCATACTTCTGATGCGTTCATCAATGCAAATAACAGTATTAACGAGGCCTTAAAATGTAGGTGCTTGAAGAACAATGCCCAGGATATAGAGTTTCTCATTTTTTCCTTGTGTCTCACTATTTGTTGGTATGGCTGCTGTTGTCATTGCTGCATTTTGTACAATCTTGGCCGTTAATTATAACGGCCAATTTTTATCGGTAAAGAACGAAAGTCGGAGTTACTGTTGCTGCATCGATCCTTCAAGTAGGAACAAACGAGATCGATTTTTTGTTGCAATTGAAGCCATTCATCACGATTGAAGGAGATTCCATGAGATTTGTTGTCCAAGAATCGCAAAACTGGTTCAAACGATCCATCGGCTTGAATTTCTAAACCGAGAATAACCTTTTTCGAAAAAGAGTTATTCAAGTCGTATATTGTTGCAAGAATCAGAAGCTGACGAGGTGAATATTTGGCTTTTTTCACTGTTACACTTTCAGATGATGACATATCTGCAGGGCAAATTCGTTTTTTTGATACACTTTTCATTATCAAATCTTGTGAGGCTTCACTCTGGTTGACGGTAGATTCCATCGTTTGACTTGGAGACTGCGACATGTTATATGTTGAACTTCTCAGAATATAACTGACGGTTGTGTCCTGCGTGGCCGTTTTTATAGGTCAAATATGGCGGACTTACTCGGGCGGGGCGGTGTCGATATGACGTCAAATGTGTTCAACCAATAAGAACACTTTCACGAGAGAGAGAGAGAGAGAGAGAGAGAGAGAGAGAGAGAGAAGCTCGTGGTGGAGGTATATATCCCACGTATGCGTTTTAACTTGATTTGCATATGTGTGTGAATAGGGAAAAATATAGCGTGACACTGCGCATGAGCACCCACAATTAACGCTAAAAATAAATGGTTAAAAACGCGAAAATTTATTAAAATATTATGAATGAAACCTATTTTAAAAAGATTACCATAATATTCGAAAGGAATGCATTTTCTAACGTATTGAATGAAAGAGATTGTTATCCTTAATAGCAATATAATATAGGTAAATAAAGAATGCGGCGATACTGTGAAGCGAGCCATTCTGTAGAAAAACTTTTACAAGCCGGTGCAAACTCAATCAAGGATTCTGTGTCCAAATATTTATGGCAAGCACGCCTCGAATTCTATAGCGAGACTGTTAATCCGTCTCTCTAGGTACCTGTTGTACAAAGCTGGCCCAGACTGCCGTCTAGACGACCACCTCGATGATGATGATCATAATGCTTGTATTGTATTATGCGAGGCGACCGTAATAAAGATTGCTAGCTATTTACAGAGTACGTAGTTTCCTCAAATATTCGCCAGGCTGGCTGTTGTCTAACACTTTTGCCTATATTTTTGAGATTTTATCACTTAAGGGTAAATTTTGACGATGGTTCCCATGAAAATTGGAGGTGTGGCAAAGCATCTGATTGGGCAGATAGCCATTTCCAATAGGTTTTCTCAAAATGCAAAAATTGTCTACATCTCCCACTATTTCGCAATTTTCTTCAAGATGATAGGTAGTCATAGTAAACGCCTAATTTTTCCCCTCCCATACCATCTACCTGTGTTACTTTGATATAACCACCCTACACAATCTCAAAAGCACAGCTTCTCTAGATCTACTCTAGAAGTAACTTCGCTTCATATTCTTTCTCTTTTTTAAAAACTTTAACTCAAAATGTTTGCTCCAGCACTTTTGGCCAACATCATCGTGATGTGCGGTAGTACGGGGGATCTAGCTGATTGACAATTGCGGTTAATTTTTAATATATGGTGCGTTCCCTTGATGCCGCGGGTGTTGATCAGGTTCTGCGAATGGTTGGTAACGACATTACCCTCCGTGAGATACTGATAGCTCGGAGGACGGACGCTGCTGCCGAGTCGATTCGTTTGAATAGACTTCGAGATCTTTATACTGACGGTGAGTGAAAATAATTATGATTATTTTAAATATAATTATTGTTTCTCGTTATTTTATATAATAATAATGCTAATAATAAATATTATTATTATTATTATCGATTAGCGATTCGAACTCGAAAGTTCATCGCCTCATCTACCCGAAACCGCCACGCATCTCTATCCTGTGCATCCTCCATCCAGTTCAAGTAATCATGTCCTAGTTCTTTTAGATCATCCCTTATATTTTTCTCCCATCTGTTTCTTGGTCTGCCAAGAGGTCTCTTACCAATCGGTCTCCCTCTTAAAACTTGCGCCACTGTTCTTTCATTCCCCATTCTTGCTACATGCCCCGCCCATCTTAATTTAAGCGCTTTCATTACTCTATTAATATTTGCTGACCCGTAGAGAGCGTGCAGCTCATCATTATGCAGTTTTCTCCATTCACCAGTCTGTTCGTCCCTCTTTGGACCATAGATTTTTCTAAAGACTTTATTTTCAAAAACTCTAAACCTATTCTCCTCTCCTTTCGTCAGTGCCCACGTTTCACACCCGTACATAACGACCGGCATTATTATTGTTTTGTAAATTCTTACTTTGATGTTTCTAGATAGCAATCGCGATTTTAGTAGTGTGTTTTCTGCATAATAGCACCCATTGCCAGCGTGCAGCCGCGCGTTGATTTCCGTTTTAATATTATTTTTGCTAGTTATAATAGACCCGAGGCATTTAAACTCGTTAACCCTTTCGAATTTCATATTTCCGGCCATAAGATCCCCGCCTACATTACTTTGTTCGGATCTGACGACGGTCATATATTTTGTCTTTGATTCGCTAACTTCCAAACCAATATCTTTGGCTTTTGTGATCAAGATTTCTGCATTTTTAGCTACGGTTTCTTTATCATCCCCTAGTAAGTCGAGATCATCCGCATACCCAAGAATTTGTATTATCCCATTGAGGGTAGCACCGGTCGGATTCACTTGTACTTGTCTGACCACGTATTCTAAAAATAAGTTGAAAGGACGCACGAAAGTGCATCGCCCTGTTTCAGGCCATCGCGGATCCAAAACTCTGCCGATAAACTTCCGTTTGCACGTATTCTACCCCTACTGCCGCTTAAGCAAATTTCGATAAGTCTAACTAATTTTCTTGGTACACCCAAGAACTCTAGGATCCAATACATTCGTGCGCGTATAATAGAGTCGTAAGCTTTTTTGAAATCGACAAATAGCTGATGCACTACTTCATTAAATTCCCATTTCTTTTCTAAAAATTGTCTAATTGTAAACATTTGATCGCTTGTAGATCGGTTTCGGCGGAATCCACACTGGTGATACCCAATGATTTCCTCGGCAAAAGGAGTTAGTCTACTTAAGATTACATTGGACAGGATCTTATAACATGAAGGCACAAGTGAAATTCCCCGATAATTGTTACAGTTCGTTTTATCGCCTTTTTTAAAGATAGGAATAATAATAGAGATATTCCATTCCTCCGGCATGCGTTCTGTTTTCCAAACTGCGCGTATTAATTTACAAATTTGCTTTGTGAGGCAAGGGCCTCCATTTTTTATCAGTTCTGACGATAGGTCGTCGATGCCCGCGGCTTTGTTATTTTTTAACTTCTTTATGGCCATTTCTATTTCTATATCAGTAGGATCATCAATTAATAGATCGGCAGTGTGGATTTCACCGAGATTACCTTCAACGGGGGCTTCGCGTACATTTAATAACTTATCGAAATAGTTTTTCCATAAATTCAGTCTCTCTATCGCATCGGCTACTAGATTGCCATTTTCGTCCCTCATTACTTCCGTTCTACTCTGAAAGCCTTTCCTTATAAAATTGATTCCCCTGTACATCTCACGCGGGTTATTTTGTTTATTATGCTTTTCTATTGCTAGCATTTTATTCTTTTCGCACTCCCTTTTCTTGGATCTATAAAGCCTATTTGTACTTTGACTAATCTCGAGATACTTCGTATGTGTTTGATCGCACTGATTTTGTAAACTAATTAGTTTGGCCTTCCGACGTTTTTCAAACCAAAGTTTGCACTCTTCGTCAAACCATGGTTTGCTTTTGGTTACTTTCTTTAAACCTATAGTAAGTTTCGCGGCTGTCTCTATCGCCTTTTTCATATTGCTCCACAGGGTTTCTGAGTCCTCCACGTAATTATCGTCATCGTCTCTCTGTTCTTGGAGAACGTCGAAACTATTAGAAATCTCAACTTGATAATTTAATATTTCTGTTGGTGTTTTAAACTTATCTATATTGAAACGAACTGTTGGCTCTGTGCGGCTTGTTTTGTTACCCCTGTACGATCTTATATCGAGAATGTTTTGTGACAGGGTAATTTGTACCCCGCACAAATACATCTAAAATCTATGAAAATTAGCGTCAAAAATCTTTCTACTGGGGATATGAGTTTGGAATCACGGATCGAATCCACGGACTGTCTGCGAACAGTACAATATTAGCCGTGAATATAAGAGTTCCGCGGCTAATATTTCAAAGAATTCTAGTTTTGTTGTGATCTGAATTATTATATTAAATATTGAAGACTGTTAACGTCAATAACAAGTCAAACTCTAGATTAGATATTAGCCTAGAAAATGAGAGTTCGACGGCTAATATCACATCACAACGTCATAATCAATTTTATAGTATTATTGGTAAATTATATAAACTCACCTTGACTTTTACATTAAATTAAATCAGTTGAAAGTATGAATGGTTCATCACCTGTCAAAAAACTGGGGAGGTTAGGTCATCCGACCGGAATCACCAAATTGCCAGACCAATGGGTTCCAAATGCCTTAATATATTTTATTTTAATTTCTCTTGTTTTTCTTTGTTTATTTCATATTCAACTCGGGTGGAAGGGTGGACCAACCACCCCCCACACAACAATAACAACAACTGTCAGATTGTACGAGGTTGGCTGCATTGGATGTCTGCTGTCACCAGGGACTAAGAAGAGGAGATTTTCCTGGCGCATGCGTAATGGACGGGATTCCCATACGTGCAAGAGCGCCCGGAAAAACTAGGAGCAAGCGGCCATGGAAAATCTGCGTGCTGACCTAAGTCAGCCCCACCCCTGGACCATCGACTAGCGGCAGGTGACGAAGGCTTGCGTAGCAGATAACGCAGGTGGACTGTGCGCCACCACGTAGCGGGGGAACGAACCTGGCGGTTGTCCTTCTCTTTCGCTCGTCCTCTCATACTATAGTTCGACGCTCGTACTCGGGTGGCGCTCCGACTCCTATGAGAGGGAGAACGGGGACGCCACTCTTACAATATTCATTCGTAATTCCAAACTCCGAGAGAGTACCTCGTGGCGAAACGTTATCGTTTAATAAATCTCTCTGACTAAGACGAATCGAAAAATGAGAGGACGAATCAGAGGAGGTCGGCTGCTACCAGGTGGGTTCCATTGTATTTCTCGTCATGTTTAAAATTTAAATTCTCACGTTCAGCTGCGTGTGTCGAAGTGGTAGACACACGCCGGTGAACTTTGTTAGTAGCTGACCTCGGGCAAGGTCGCAATTATTGAATCGCGTCAGTGAGCCTCCCGTAAATTGTTGTGTCTGGTCTGGGTCAGCATGGACCCCACTAGTGCGGTAATAAAACCAAGAATCAAATAATACATTATAACCGACTAAAATAGTCTAGTGGTCACTCGGACCTAATTATACAAGGTCGGTTCTTGTTTTCTCTCGTTTTGGAGTGGGGCGAAGGCCCACTCGTTATAAGTATTTGAAGGAAATGTAATTCTCTGAGTAGACTTTTTCTTTATCAATTATAGCGGTGTTTAATTTGGAAATGTTGCTTTTCACTGAATACACCTCCCCTTGCGTTCCCCCTTACTCCGCCACTCTTCCGGAGTTATCGGGCAAGTAAACCATACTCTCTGTTCGAGTTATTTAGATGATTTAAAACTGACTCTTTTGGTAGTTTTAATTTAGAAAATTACCTGGCGCCCTTCAGGCATCCCTTGGACTCATTCGGAGTCCAAGTCTCCATTAAAAGTGAAACTTGAATAATAAGCAGAAATACCCTTATAGTTTGTATGACGTCTTCTGTCAATTAGACCGTGATCATTCTGATTGTGAGTGTTACCATCTGGTGATGTCCAGGGGGCCTTATGTATATTTTTATGCTTGAAAAATGTGCTTTTGAGAATGAGGTTCTTTGAAGCTGCAAAGTTTATTACTCGAGTCCCATTGTCACTACTGACGTCATGCAAACTTTCCGACCCTATTGTAGACATATACATCGGTTCTTTTCCAATTTTCGCATTGAAATCTCCCAATACTATTTTTGCGTCATACGTTGAGAACTTGTCAAAAACCTGTTCGATTGTTTCGTAAAAAAGATCCCTAGTATCTTTGCCTTTGTCCTCGGTGGGGCAGTGCACGTTGATCAACACCTGTTTGCTGAAATTGCCCTTTAGTACAATGTATGATAACCGATCTTTAATGAATTGCATGTCGATAACTGCTTGCGAAATTCGTTTATTAATGAGAAAACCGGTCCCCAGTCTGTGCCCCTTATCTCCCCCATAGTGAAAAGTATAGTTATCCTTAGAAATTGACGCGTAATCGCCCGGCCAGCAGGTTTCTTGAAGTGCTATTAAGTCAGTATCGTATTTCTTTGCTATCAAAATGAGTTCGCTAAATCCACCAGTATTTAGACTACGCGCGTTCAGAGATATTTTATTGTAGTTTTTTGTTGTTGCAAGTTAGCCATAATAATTTCGTGGAAATCCGCACGTTAGGATCCTATTCCGATCGTAGGTGAGTCCACCGTCCCAGAAGTGATAACCCCCATACCTCTCTGGGTCTAAGTATGGGAGCTTTCCGACTTTGACAAGGACCGTGTCAACTTGTCGTCAGACACATTACAGTTTCATCATCGTTACCTAACATCCCCCTGCAAGGCAGCGCGCCTACTGGCATCAATACCCCTTTGGCCCTGTGCAGGCGAATCATTCCACACATCCCTTGCGGGCAGTGTCATCGCTGCGGTGTCCAATGGGGCAGCAGGATTTTTCCCTTACAAGATTTTTAGTTTTGGTTCGGGTAGTGTTTCTAGGTGGATACACGCTGCACCTCGGCTTGCCAGAACCCACCCATTTCGTATGAACGCGAATGGGTGAGTCCTCCCAAGCCATGGTTGTCGTGTACCTATTTTCTACCAGTGCTGAGCTCACCACACTCACGACTGGTTCCTATCGGCTGTCCGCGACTGCTTATTCTTGTATTCGCAGTTAACCTTAAGGGCTGTTCAGCCTTAGGGGCCGTTCCTCTATCCGCAACCTGAGGACGCGCTACGTAGTGGTGACAGGAAACCCACCGAGCAGAATAATAAATATACTAATTTGAAAAATGCATACAATTAATACTAATACTAATTTATATTATAATAATTAATAATAAATAATTATTTAAATAATTAATAATAATAATAATTTAATAATACTGATTTACTAATTTTTATTAATTTTCAGCACCAGAAGAAGTAGAATCGACACCGGCTGCTGTTACAACGACTGAAAATTCTGTAGAACGGTCCAGTCAGATCTTCGATCGAAATGGTGATGTCGCGATGATGGAAATATCATCATCACATTCATCAGCATCAGTAACGTGTGGTGCAGCAACATCATCGACTCCCGATGTCATCGTCATTGATCGCAATGCGGATGTCAACGATGTTTCATCAGCAACAGCAGCAGCAACGACTCGCTCAATTGAAACGATTGATCTGTACGGCTATGACGATGACGACGACGACAACGGAAATGATAGTGACGACAATGGCAGCGAAATTGAACACGTGATGTACGATGATGACTTCGACGCAAGCCTGTATGAAGAAGTGGTGACGGTTGAAGACGATGATGAGGACATGGCAGAACAATTAACAATAACAAATCTTGTGGAATTAGAACGAGCAAATGGTAAGTCGTTAAAAAATATGTAAAATTTATATACGTCTCACTGAAAAAAATTTGCTTCATTTTAACGGGTGATTATATATGTGTGTGTATGTGCTTTTGCATTTCACTTCATATTTTTCAGATGTAATTGTTTATGTTACCCGATTATGTCGTCTTATAACAATAATGCCAATATATTAAATTAATAATTTAATCAATAATCAATGATTATTCCAATAATTATTATTAATCAATAATTAATAATTATTTCAATGATTAATCATTATTAATTTAATTATTAATAATTATTCCATAATTAATCATTGATGATTAATAATTAGTAATTATTTCAATTATTAATCATAAAAATTAATAATTATTTCAATGTATGTATACCATTAAGCCATTTCCCTTTCGGGGTAGGCGTGACACTACCCGATTCGGGTAGTGTTTCTAGGTTGATAACTTGTAGTAAATAACTACAAGTGTGGGCTCACCACACCCACGATGTGCCAACAGCACTCAGTTTTCTCGAATGGTCACCCATCCAAGTGCTAACCGCGCCCAACGCTGCTTAACTTCAGTGATCTGACGAGAACTGGTTTTTTCAGCGTGGTATGGCTGATATAATATAATAAATAAATAAATAATATAATAATAATAATAATAATAATAATAATAATAAATAAATAATTAATCATTATTCCAAGAATCAATAATTAATAATGAATAATTAATTAATTAATAATAATAAATAATAAATAATTGATAATTAATAATAATTGATTGATAATTAATGATAATTAATTAATAATTATTAAAAATTAATCAATAGTTAACAATAATTAATAACTTTCATTATTAATTTTTATTAATTTGAAAGATTTAATTCAATTTCATTATTTTAATTTAATTAAAAATTTAATCCATGAATTGTTATTATGTTAATAATTTGACAATTAATTTAATATTATCAATTTTGAAAAAGGGTCGAAATTGTCTCGCTGTTACTAAATCGATTTAGTTTTGCGATTCCTGGGTTATTTGTTTATAAATAATATAAAAGTATTAGTTTATTTGAGTCTAAAATAATATTTACAAAAGTGAGTCCGAAAAATAAATTCTAATCTTTAGTGTTCGCGAATAGATCCGATAGGTTTTTTAAAATACTGTAAAATTTCTAAGATTTTTCAATTAAGAGTATTATTTTTAAATTACGTGTTGTACACGTAGAACCCAATCCCTCCACGAGTGTCTACATTCAACGAGGGGGAGGACGAAAGAGGCAACGCTTGAATGAGAGCGACGATCACGAGTCGTATGATGGAAGTCTTACCACCCCGTCTGAGGACCAAGAACGACTACGTGATCAGAGTACCGTTTCAAAAGAGGGTGGTGAAATGCCAGTTAACTCTAAATTTTTAAATACCAATAAAAAACATAATCATTATCCACGTTTTGGTTTAGATGGTAGCGAAATCGAATTGCGATTCCGATATAATCCGAAAGAAACAAATTGCCCTATCGAGTGGCTTGAATCGGCGATTAAAGAGCTTTTTCAGTATTTATTAAAACCTTATGCCCCTCTTGATTTTATTGGAATCAAATTCATTGCGGATAGTTTCACGCAAGATGACGCAGGGTTATATTTTCGTGACGTACGCGATTTGTCACTTCGAAGACCTTTGGAATTGTTGGGGAGTTTTAACTACTGATGCAATTAAAAAAAGATCCATTTTAACAATTGAAAATCGCGATAATTTATGTCTCCCTCGAGCGATTGTTTCAGGTAGAATTTATAGAGAACGTGGTCAATTAAGAAACGGAGAAAAAAATTCAAAATGGCATGCTATTCGCAGACAAAATTCCATCCTTCAAACGGTATTAGGACGAGAGCTGACACGCAATGCACTTGTGGAAATACCGTCGGAAGGATGCGGTTTTTTCGACATTGATAAATTTCAAAAATATCTTATCCGCGAACAAATTGCTATTATCGCTTTTGACTTTAAAACATTCGGCGATGGTGCTAACCCACCTTTTTTCGATGGCACACGATATTTTATCGAAGCAGGTCAAATCCCTATACATACTGTACATCTTTTGTATGATAGTGACACTCGTTATTTTCAGACAATTTTGAATTTGACTGGTGCGGATTTAACTCGCAAATTTTGCACACCTTGTAATAAGGGTTATAAAAACATCAGTGACCATAGGTGCTCGCAAAAATGTGGGGCATGTTTGTCGCATTCGGAATGTAAAAAAAAAACCGATGAAGCAAACACCACAGGGCGCAAGTGTGAACAATGCTTGCGTCTCTTTTTTAGTGACGATTGTTTTAATCGTCATATGAAAAGGAATTCGTGTTCGTCCGTAAAAAGCGTTTGTGATGTATTGCGAATATGTGATATGTGCTCACGTTTGTTCAACCTATCAGTAGATAACAATCACAAATGTTGTTTTTCTTACTGTAGGACATGTGCTTGCGAACGTGAATCTAATCACGATTGCTACATGAAACTTATACGTGTAGATTCGGGTGCTAATGATGCGAAAAAGAACCCCGTTTTATTTATATTGTATGATTTTGAAACACAGCAAAATAAAACGCTAGACGGGGACATTTCTATCAATGAGCATGAGGTGAATCTTTGCGTAGCTCAACAAGTCTGCTCGTGGTGTATCGCTGAACAGGACATTAAAAAGCCGTGCAATAATTGCGGGTTGATTCGTGAGTTTATCTTTTGTGGTGACAATCCCGTACGCGATTTCGTAGACTTTGCGCTTCGTCCGATTGTTAAATTTAAAAAAATTATTTGTATAGCTCATAATGCCAAAGCTTTTGACGCTCAATTCATCTTAAAACACTTAACTGAGCACAAAAATTGTCAAAAAACAGATCCGGATCTAATTTTATCGGGTAGCAAAATCATCTCAATGACAGTAAAGCACACTACTTTTATTGATAGCCTAAATTACTTTCAATTACCGCTTAGCGCACTACCGGCATCATTGGGATTAGAGGGAATAGGCGAAAAGAAAGGAACATTTTCACATCTCTTTAATACCCCGGAAAATAAAAATTATTGTGCACCTCTTCCACCAATTCATTTTTATTCTCCGGGTACCATGTCGAAAAAAGCTCGGAACGAATTTTTGAATTGGTATGAGGAGAAAAGTCGTGATCCGGAATATCAATTCAATTTTTGGGAAGAGCTTGTTTCATATTGTAAGAACGATGTAGATATTTTACGTTGTGCGTGTATCGCATTTCGTAAAATATTTCTCTAATGTGGAAATGTTTGTCCTTTCACAGAAGCTCCTATTATTGCATCGGCTTGCAATCGATTCTTTAGACAGCATTTTTTACGCGAAAATATGATTGGGATAATTCCAAGAGGTCGTCATAGGTGGGGTGATACCCAATCCAGGGTTGGAGTTGAATGGTTGTTATCTATGGAACGCGATCTTGATATTATTATCCGACACGCTGGTAGAGTTCGAGAGCATCGTCTTGAAGAAGGCCCTGTAGTAGATGGCTTTTTTGAAGACGAAGCTACGAGAACTCGTCGCATATTCGAATTTCATGGTTGTTTCTGGCATGGCTGCAAACTCTGTTATCCCATTGACAGAGATAAAAAACTTGGCCATACCTGAGAAACCATGAATGAGCGATTCGAAAAGACACGTGTGCGGTCGGACAAGATAAAAAGATACGGATATGAACTCACAGAAATATGGGAATGTGAGTTCAATTTTCTCAAAGAAACGGATAGCAATCTTAGAGATTTTTTAAATAAGCATCCGTTATTGAAAACTAATAAAGTATTAAACCCTCGCGATGCATTTTACGGTGGGCGTACAGGGAATACAAAATGCTTTTACGAGGTGAAAAACGGAGAGATCATTGAGTACAAAGATATTTGCTCTCTGTATCCGTACATCTCGAAAGTAGGAAAATTCCCTGTAGGTCATCCAACTGTATATGCAGGAAGCTTCATCATCCTCTTTGGCGCTTCGTTTACACGAGAAACTCATGTTTTCTCTCTGTCGTACATGCTGTGAAAATCTGGAACCGGGAGAGATTGTTCGCATGAAGATGAGTCACAGCGTGTGCTGCAAGGTACATGGGTTTCCCACGAGTTGAAAAAAGCTGTGCAATTAGGTTACAAAATTGTCGATATCGTAGAAATATGGCAATATAACGTAGTACAGTATGATCCAATCACGCACAAGGGAGGTCTTTTTGCAGGATATATTAATATATTCCTAAAGATCAAACAGGAGGCAAGTGGTTGGCCATCATACTGTATTGATGAAGCATCAAAGCGCGAATGCATTCGTCAATATGAGTTGGCGGAGGGTATTAAGCTTGATCGTGACAAAATTAAAAAAAATCCGGGGTTGCGTTCCGTCGCGAAACTGTGTCTTAATTCCTTCTGGGGTAAGTTTGGATAACGTAATAACTTACCGCAAACTGAAATTCTACGCACGCGAGAAAAACTATTACGTCTCCTCACTAACCCGGAAATCGTGGTCAAAGATATCGTGCCTGCAAATGAAAGCATGATGTACGTTTGTTGGGTGTACAGGGAAGAAGCCGCTACCTCAGCATCTAATACAAACGTTGTCATTGCAGCGTACAGCACTGCTCAGGCACGATTAAAACTGTACGAATATTTAGAACAGTTAGATCGTCGTGTTTTATATTATGATACAGATTCGTGCATATATGTCACTCGCGGTACCCCTGATGAGTACACTCTACCAGTAGGTTCACTCTTGGGTGACATGACCGACGAGTTAGAAAAAGATTATGGAAAAGGAAGTTACATACGTTCCTTCGTTTAAATTTATTATAATTTCAACTCTGTTCGTGATCTTGTCGTCTCTGAAAGTGAAGCTATTCCAATTACCTCTCGCAGTATTCGAACCACTCGATTCCATCAGGTCATAACACGTAATGAAAAAAAAAATCTGCCGGGTATCAAACATGAAAAGAAGTAGGATAGAGGATTATGATTCTCTACCCTACGGATATAAATCCGTGCAAATATAAGTAAAATAGAATTTTTAGATATTTATTTATTTATTTTAATATATTCGGCATTCACCGCCCAAAACATCGCTCTGTCTCACATGCCTTGCGTTGGAGAAGGTATGAATTAATTAATTTATCGATAAATGACATCAATTTTAATCTTAATTTTTGTTTCACAGATCATTGGCCAAACAACAGCAGTGCTTCAGTCACTGGATACTCACCCAGCATTGATGAGCTGGATGCTGCAAGCAGCGATCAACTGCTGGGTAATGAGCAGCCCACAAATGATGATGATGATGATGACACGACAGATTACGAAGCAGAGGTGGATGATAAAGAAGAAGAAGAAAACGTAGAAAAGAGAAAACTCTCTAGTCGACAAGTAGATAGGACTCAACGTCGTGGTCTTGTGCGGACATATCCGTACATTCGAGACGACCACCGAGCTACACAACAACAACAACAATTACCCTACATACCCTTACGTGCTAGTTTCCACACAACACTATCCCGTTTTACCTTACCCAGAAGATTATTTTCCCGTCAAATAACTCGTCCTGCAACTCGTCCCGCAACAATTCCCGAACCTATAGCTCACTCTTCACGCACCGAGGAACCACCCGCTCGCCGCCTTCCGCCAACGTCCGTATTACTCCAAGTGCCACCTCCTCCTCCATATGACTCCCTTTCCCCACCTCCTCCTTCCTATGCTTCCCTTTACCCTAATGTAATTTAAATATTTATAGAAATGTATATATGTAGATATTAATATTTAAAATGTTTCAAATTTATTTAATTTTTAACCGTTTTTCAATAAAGACAATGTTATACTTCATATGTATGTGTATGTGTTCCACTTATTTACAGCCCATACTTTATTAAAATAAGACATATCTTTTTTAATTTTCAAGATTGCGTTTGAATTTTAATTAACTCTTTCCTATTTCTCAATGATATATTCTTTCGATTTTTAATTCTTAATCAAAGTTACGAAAGTAAAATCATATCACTTAATTATTTTTTTCAGTATTAGTTTAGAAGTGCGAAGCCATAACTGCAACTTTGGATATTGCGTCATACAGACCTTTAAAAATGTATCCTTATACTAACATACAATTCCTAGGAATTCATTCTTTCACACCTCCTTATCTTCTATGATTAGACTTTAAACAAACACATGAGTCTAGCGAGATAAGACCCAGACAGGCGAGGAGTGAGGGTAGGCGCCAGACGTCTGAGCAAACACCGAGGAGTGGGGGATGACGGCTGGAGAGCCATAGTTGCCCTTTACTACTAATCTCCGAAACCTAAACTTTTTAACGCTTCTGATACTTCCATCATTTATATGAAAAATAATGAGTTGTAATCTAACGAGACATCAAGTGAGCAGCGAGTTATGACCATGACCGTAGCTGGGGGGGGGGGCATTGTAGGGCAATGCCCTACCTTAAAATACCAATGCCCTACCTTGAAAAATACAATCTTGCACAATGATTTATTCTGCATTGTGAGAGGGTACCCACGCGGAACCGTGTACAAATAAAAGTTATTAAAGTAAAATTTAATTTTATGGTATTTTACTGAACTTCATTTCCAAGTAAAATAATCGCATGTAAACTAATTGGACGCGCGCGGAGCGCGCGTATGAGGTTCTAGTGTCTTATTAAGAAAGGTTTATGGTTCAGATATGGGTAGAAAATTAATCTCTTTTAGTTGAGGATTTAAATATGTTCTGGAAAATTCATCTTTTTTGGTTGAATGAAACTGTAATTGATTTCACATAAAAATATTTTGTGGTTGAAATATCAAGTATTATATTTTTGATTGAGAATTCATCTACTGTTTTGGTTGAAAAGGCAGTACTTTGTTCAAAATTCCACTATTTTATTTAGTTGAAAAGTAACTTTTTTGTTGAAAATTCATATTTTCCATTTGAAAATACAACTGTTTTGATAGACTAATAATCTGATTTGTTTGACGATTCAGCTATTTTCTAGAAAATTTATCTTTTTTGGTTGAATGCAACTGAGGATTCGGATTCTATAACCGCCTATACATTTTTCGCACTGAACGTAGTTGGCCTCTGGAGACTTTTCAAACAAGTTTAGAGTTTTAATTTTAAAAGTGCATATTCTTTTAGAAAATTTAATTTCACATATTTTCTTTATGAACAAAAAGGTTTTAGCTTTTTCGGTTTTTGAAATAAACTGAAAAAACACGTTTTTTAGAAAACTAGATTTTTTCTTTTTTTTTTGTCTTCAACTCGCCGTAATTCAGCCACTTCTTGGAATTTTTTCACGAAATTCTCAAAAAATATTCATTATGATGTTCTAAGAGTGGCAGATTAAACAACATATGAAGGGTAGAAATGCAGAAGGAGTCAAGCGCCATTTTTCACTTTTTTCAGGAGAGACTAAAAACATGTTGTAAATTCAGCAGGACCATTTAAGAAAAAAATAAGAAAGTGCTTTCAAGATACTTTCATGCTCTATCGAACTAAAAAAAGTTTGCTTACAAAAAGCTATCCGGTTTCGATAAAATTAATGAAACAGGTCACGTTTCGAGGTTAGATTTCGGGTCCGTATCGACTATTAACATCTTTCAACATTGATTGTGGAGTCAATTTGCAATTTAAGGAAAAACTAAAAATTTTAATTCTAGCTATTGAATGGACGAACTGATTTCCAAAAAGTTTGTTTAAAAAAAATCACGCAGTTTCGAGAAATTTGAAAATCCAATTATGACTTCGAAATAGCGTAAAACTGACATTTCAACTTCAAATGACGATAGCAGCAATAATTTTGCATATTTCCAAAAAATGAGAAATTGGGTTTTAGCTTATTTAGTATTAGAATTTATCTGATTTTTTGAGCTAATAAACCCGATTTCGAAAATTTGGCGCTTGACTCCTTCTGCATTTCTACCCTTCATATATAAATTTTTGTTAAAAAAAAAAAGATTTGGAATTTATCGAAGACATTGCATAAATCCTGCATTCATATCTTCAAATTCATAGGGAGTCGAGCCAATTTTGAGCAACAAAAAACTTCCAGCGGGAAAGTTGTTCAGAAAGTTATAAATATTTTTTCTACGCAAAGAATTATTTGAAATAAGTCATCGATAAAAAGTTACGAAGGTTTTATTTCGGCTACGCGGCCCGTTTCTTCTCGCGCATGTATCAACTCCACGCGTTCACGTAAAGTGCAGTTTCGCTCGAGACGATGTATTCTCTCTAAAACTGAATCAGTGAAATTTTAACTGAATCAATCAGTAGTGTAGGTCTCCACTGAAAAATCAGTGGTTTTTACCCCAGAATGACTGATTCACCCAATGGTTGTCTTCACTGATTAATTCAGTTGGAAAGTTGTCATAAAAAATAATGAAATCTGACACCAAAGAGCATTTGTTTCATCTTCCTCGCGAAATATTAACTGTCTGAACGGTTTACAAAATTATTATTCTATTTTACATTTAGTTTTATTGCGATATTTAATTCGCAAAAGGTTCATTTTTATCAGCTGATGTGCGCACGCCTGACGTAAGGACTCGAAGGCCACCGATGGTTGTGCCGAGACGCTCAGATGAAATCGTCGGTTTATCGGTTCGCTTTGACTAGTATTGGCGCAAGCTAAAATATGTAATTTATTTAGAGTGAAAAGTGCAGTTTTTCGTTATCTCAGTGGGCGATTATAATGGTGTTTTCTGAAAATAAAAGGTCGAGTATTTAGAAGTGAGTAATTAACAGAACTGCTACCTCAGGCGAGAGAATGGTTGCGACGTTTGTCGTAACGTGTTTCGCCAACGGTTGTTTACGTTTGGATCCCCCCAATTTAGGGCCAGGGCTATTTGCAGGTAACCATCGACACTATTCTGAAACCGAGAGTTTGGTGCAACTAAAATAAATAACATAACCTCAGTTATCGAGCACGTTGATATGTATGTATGTATTCACTCATTTTCACTGTTCTAATCAGTAATATTAAATTCACTGAATGAATCAGTAACTTTTAACTGATTATCAGGGACTACATTCTCACGATTTCAATGATTCAGTTTTAGAGAGTTATTTATAAGTCAGAATTTAATAAACTAAATCATTCATTGTAAATTATATTTCTTTCAATTCGCTTTTTACTGATAGGGCGTATCTGCCGTTCAAACTAAAAAGATACATAAGTGACATTTTTATCAAAAATTAGTTTTTGGTATCGTTGGATTCGTAAGAGAAAGCTGCGTCTAACTGTGTCAAAAAATTATTAATTATTAGTATTTATTGCAAAAAACGATTGTTAAGAAAGAACCTAAAAAACTTTGTGTCTTTTTTGCCTTGTAACAGTGACCGAGTGCGGAGCGAATTTGCAAACGTAGAGAATCGCTTGCCCTTACGTATGTTTTAGCCTTGTGAAATAGCTCGGACTCTAATCGGAAATCCAAGGGAAATAAGACCCGGCTAGATTCAGATATACATTAGCGACGATCGTTCGGGCAAGTTCGGGACAGCCGCTGAACACAGAGTGTCCCTTACACGGAAAAAATAAGTCTTGGAACATTTCCTAGATTAGTGCTGGACTTTTGGACGGGCCATCATTTTTATAAAGTCTCGTATACTTTCTATAAAGTGGTCATAAATTTTCATGGAAAAATAAAGAAAAATCATGGAAGTTTTCAAGCACAGTCAAGGAACAACAGTCTTGGAATTCTTATCAGACAGTTTACAAAGAAAATGTATACAGTCATGAAATGGCTATAAAAAAACTCTTGATATTTTCAAAGACTTGAATTGAATGAGTGCGTGATTCAAAAACAAAGAACTCGAATACGAGTCAGGGAAACTCTCCATGATTATCTGCGAGAATTTGCAGAGGCGCGCTCAGTGGAGCTCAGTGACAAATTCACATTGTTATGAGTGTAGTTGACACTGGTTGCATAAAGGATTTAAATCTCCAAGATTTAGATGAGGTGAAAAATTTTATTCACTTGCTACCTTATTCTGCTAGATATCAAATTCCTTTAACAAAGTTGCAAGATTGTTTCTTCAACGAACATTTACAGGCTTCAAAATTTCTAATGGTATTAAGTATTCGTACGCCTTTCTCAATCTTCGCGATATTACTTGTAATACACTTATTTCTATTCGAAATAAATTAGAAGATGGCTATTATATACATTGCAAAGAACTGGATGTAAGCAGATTTTATTTTCATGTTCGAATTTCTGTATATAAAATATTTATAAAAATATTGAAATAAAATATAAGAATGTGTCTCATAATAGAATAAAATGTGTTTTTTTTTCATTACAAAAGCATTTACATAAAATCCATTTTTACATTTATAATTTTAATAAATAATAAAAACTTTTTAGAAGTTAATCGAGTCACCACTAATACTTTTTCAAACACTGAGAGGTCCCGGAGATATTATGAATCGAATATCTGGGTTATTATTTTTTTTTTCAAAAAGATACACAACAACTGTTTAAACAATTTCCTTATTTATTTAACAACATATAATATTGTGATATAGAATCTAAAATACTTTTCGTGGATTGTTCTTAAAATTGCTATTTCTCATCAAAATTTTCATTTGAAATAACAATTTTTTTAATGAAAATCTATAAAAAGTATTTTCGAATCTATTTCAATAATTCTTTCATCTTTTAAGAGTGTAAACGCAAGTAAGTTTTTTCCGAAGTTAAACATTTTTATATTCTCATTTTAATGAGAAAGTATTGGTTTTATGTAAAATTTGACATAGTCGGTTGTCATCAAATCTCCACGTTTTGAGACCCCCTGAGCTAGAAAAAACGATTTTTACCAAGGTGTCTGTCTGTCTGTAGTCTGTAGTCTGTCTGTCTGTCTGTCAGTCTGTTTATCTGTCTGTCTGTAGCCACGATAACTTTCGAAAAAATGATCAGATTTGATTGAGCTTTGGCACACTTTTTTATGGCCGAAAAATAGAGAACGAGTTCGTTAACCAGCTATTTTGGATGAAAATCCAAAAAGTGAGCACATTTTGAAAATTTTTGAGACCACTTTTTTTGAAGGTTTGAAAATTCTATGTACGGTTATTAGTAGTACGCAGAATGACGAACAAAATATTCTTATGACTTTTCGCGATAAAAAAAAATTACTGGAGTTATAGCATTTTCAAAATTCCAAAAAACAAAAGAAAATGAACATTTTAAGCCGAAAAACGCACGATATGAAAAAAAGTCAAGAGGAGAAAAACGTTGATTTCTGAACACCGTATAATATTTTCATAACAACTTTTTGAATTTTTTGAAAAATAAAAAATTCAAATTTTGATCGCACAAAAAATTAATGAAAAATCAAAAAAGCCATTTTGCTGTCAAACTATGCAAGATACCAGAAAAGATCATCTCAGCAAAATTGTGCACCTAAAAAAGATCTACAAATTTCTTATCATTCACTTTTTGATATGACGCGTAGTTTTTGTTTTATTCGTAAAAAACAGCATTGAATATAAAAAAATCAAATTTTCAGACGAATATTACCAGCTACGAAAAAATGACTGAAACAAAATTTGTTCATCCAAGGAAGAGGTACAAATTTATTGTGACTCATGTTTCGATAGGATGCGTGGTTTTTGTTTTATTCGTGAAAATAACATTGACAGTAAAAAAAATCAAATTTTTGAAAAAACAATGCAAGGTACGAAAACATATAAATTAACAAAAATTGTGCATTCAAAAAAGACTTACAAACCCGTAATCAATTTTTGTGGTAAGAATATATTCAAAATGAAAAAATTAACTTTTTTGATAAACGGCACAAGCTAAAATAAAATGTTAACTAATAAAATTTGTCGCCTGAATTATATCATTACTTTTCATTTGAAATCAAATACAAATTTAGTAATTTGTATATGAAGAACATATAACACGAAGCACAAAGTGCGTGCTCAGTGTATTTACCAAATCGCACGCCGTATGTGCGCTCAAAATTTTTTGTTTCTATCATACGGTTCAAATGATTTTCAAATCAAATATCGAGCGCGAAGCGCGAGTGTCTGGATTAGAATGTGTTCCTTAAGGTCGATAGAACCTTGAGTAAATAAAGTTCCTTTTCAGTCTAAAATAAAAACAAATTTAACAATCACTTAATATGTAGAGGTTTTGATAATTTTATAATATTTGCAAACAAACTTTTTCTTTTCATCGAAGTCGAACACGAAGTTCAAAAATCTAGAGGAGCCGAGCGTAAAGCGCGATGTAAATACGCCCGAGCGCGGAGCGCGAGGTGAATACATAATCGAGCGCGAAGCGCGAGATCCAACAGTCGCGCGCCCTAGGCGCGCTCAAACTTGCGAGCGAAAAATTGTTTAAACAATGTGTATAATTCGTTATGCAAAGTCAGTCTTGCAGCAAGTTGTCTGATTCGCAGTCAAAAACCGACATTCGATCCGTCGAAAAAAAAAACGATCTTCGACGCGCGCTGTCGCCGGATCAAATTTTTCGATTCGATCGGTCCGGCCTTATTTTTAATCTTCTTCTCGGGTGAACACGGTTTTTCATCATAGCCACAGACTAAGTCAAGTGACTGATGAGATGAGGATGTTATAAGTTAATATAATACGATGTCTGAAATCTTCTGCGATGATGTTGTAGGTACAAAATTAAGGACATAGTGTAGTTTGGAGTTCGTATTCTACCGCTGTTATCCGTACACAGCGGCCGTACACAACAGTCGCCTCTGGATGCTTTCTTAGAGCTACCATCTGCCACTCCACAGGTTTTTAGTCACTTTCTTCCTGATGGTCTAGAAAATTCCTCACAATGCAACAGGTGTTCAATTAAACAGCCTTCTGAGCTGCTGCCAGTACCCTACTGACTTCTAAATGTTCAAGATATTTAGTGCACCTTGCGTGCACATTCCCTGTAGCTGAAATCACAATAGGATGAATAGATGCATGTTTCACATTCCTCCATATTGTCTTTACTTCATGCCTTAGCTCGCTATACTTATGGATCTTGGTTGTATAGGTTGCCTGCAAATTTCGGTTAAGTGGACAAGCAATGTCGATGATGTAAACTCTTCCACCTTTTTTTCTCGCATCACGATATCGGTTCGATTGGCTCGGATGTAATGATCCGTCTGGATAGTAACATCCCAATATAAGATGCAATCTTCGTTTTAGAAAACGGGCATTCGAAAGTATCTATAGAAAGGCATCCATTCTGTCAAGAGTCCTACGTTTAGGGCAAGTTGTTGATGTATAATGCCCGCCACATCATTATGTCTGTGCGTATATTCTCTTTGAGCCATTACGCGACAACCATCAATAATGTGCACGATGGATTCGTTGGTATCTCCACATAATCGGCACCGATCAACCACGTCTTGATGTAACACGTGTTTGCGATAATTTCTGGTGCTGAGAACCCGGTCCTGAATCGCAATGACGAATCCTTCCGTTTCTGGATAAAGGACACCCTTTCTCAGCCAAATATTGGATGCCTCACTATCCACTTCATATTGATCTAACTTTTTGGGGTGTTCGCCGTGGATGGCTTTCTGTCTCCATTGCGTTTCTAATTCCTCTATGGTTTCTGCCCTTATATTCAAGGCCTCCTCTGAGGACAAATTCAAGGACGTGTAGTCAAGATCCGCTTTACATATCGTGTTGAAAAGTGTAACATTTCGCTTGCTGTTAAAATAGTCTCGCAACTGTATAACTTGTGACCTACACAGTTTCCTGACATCTACAATGCCCCTACCCCCCTCATAAGTTCGAGGTCGGTGTTCGACCATTTGATGAGCCCAAAGGAGTACGTGAGGACAGGGATAGCATACGTGTTGATTGCCCTGATCTTGTTTGCCGAGTTAAGAGAACTCTTCAGAACCAATCTGAGTCTTGTAGTAAAGGCAGTCGTTAGGCTTTTCTTAACTATCGTACACAGTGCGGCAAATAAGTATCAGTACTCAATTTAATTGTCAGCAACCAGCAACGCTATCTGGAAGTGGGAGGTTGCATTTTGTAGCTTAAATCTACTTGACCATAGCCATCAATGTTTGAAGCAATCGGATCACAAAGAACAGTGTTATGACAGTTCTCGTGAAACAACTTTTGATTCGATGTAGAAATTTCGACATGGAGCAAAGAGCGGTTATTAAATTCAACGCAAAACTTGGTGTATCTGCAACAGAAACGTTTCGGTTGATGCAGCAATTGTACGTCGGTGATTGTTTAAGTAGAACAAATGTTTTCCTGTGGCATAAACGTTTTTTGGATGGTCTAGTGTCGCCAGAGGATGACAAACGTGAAGGAAGACCAATTTCAGTTCGCATACCCCAAATGATTGAAAAAGTTCGGGAGCTCGTAGCAAATGACCGCAATGCTTCTCTAAAAATGATGGAAGAAGCTTTGAATATCAGTAAAGAAACAATTCGAATCATTCTTCACGAGGATTTGGGCAAAACAAAGGTCTGTGCAAAGTTTGTTCCACACACGTTGTCGGACGAGCAGAAATCACTTCGTGTCAATCATTCCAGGGAGATCGCTGCAGCCGCCAAAAATGATCCAAACTTCCTGAAATCAATTGTTACGGCACCGTGTGACATTTCCTTGTTTCCAAAGATGAAATTAAAATTGAAAGGGTGTATTTTTGAACACGTAGAGACCATCAAAAGGGCTTCGACAAGGGCGTTGGAGACTATTCCACAAAATGAGCTTGCGCATGCATTCGAATCACTATTGAATCGCTGTAACAAGTGTATTGAAGCGAAGGGCGAGTACCTTGAATAATAAATTCAAAAAAATCCAGATATCTTGTTTTGATCACGATTTGTAGGAAGAGTACTGATACTTATTTGCCGCACTGTGTATGCTGAATACCCTTGGATTCGAGAATACCCAGGTATTTATATGACTCGCCCTCAGCCACTGCCTCGATGTCATTCTCGAAATCGTTCTCTAGTTCTGCGTTCCATAATTTTCCTCTGGTTAAATGCACCGTTCTGCATTTATCTAGTCCAAACTCCATGTGGATATCATTGGAAAACTGATTTGTGACATCGATGACTTGCTGCAGTTTCTTGTCCGAACTAGCGTATAGCTTCAGGTCATCCATGTATAGAAGATGGGTCACTTGATGACCATCCTCGTTATCATGTACTCGGAACCCATGAGACATGCTATTTAGTCTTTTTGCTCAGTGGGTTCAACGCTAAACAGAACCATAATGCACTGAAGGAGTCTCCTTGGAATATACCCGTCCTAATGCGTACTGATCTAGTTATCCTTGGTTGTCCATTATCAAAATACTTGATTCTTGTACCCCAAAGCATCATCGCACGACTTAGGAAGTCAATGATGCGTGGGCAAATTTTGTATACTTTTGATACTTCAATCAAATAGTCATGTGGTACGGAAGGAAACGCTTGCTTGTAGTCAATGTATGCCATGTGCAAGTTTCTTTGATGTTTATGTTCTTGCGTCATGGCAACAGCATCTATGGTGACTAGATCTTTACTGCCCCGCGAGTTTTTACATCTTTTTTGTTCTTCTGTAAGCATGTCATTCTCGTCGCAGTGAGAGTATACCTTATCTGCTATGATAGCTATAAGACATTTATATATTGTTGGAAGACAGGCTATCGGTCGAAATTCAGATGGATTTTGAGCGTCTGGTTTTTAGGCAACATATACGTAGTACCCTGGACCATTAAGCTTGGCATCAGATCTGGGTGTTCGATGATCTTCTGAAAACACCTGGCCAACGCAGGATGCACACTAGTCAGGTACTTGAACCAGAAATTGTGCACCATGTCCGGGCCTGGAGCTTTCCAGTTACTTGCTTTTTTTCAAAACCGCTGAAACAGCTAAAGCTGTGATGTTAGTCAGCTCCATTTCAGGGTTATTGTTTGCTCTTTCTTTCTTTAGTTGGAACCATGCAGTGTCCCAATTGCTTCTGTTGGTTTTCCCCAAACATCCGACCAGTAGTTAGTCATGTCTTCCAATTGAGGGACTTCGGTGTCTTGCTGGTTATTTTGCTTTACACTCAGTTCAAGATAGAACCTTCTTTCATTTGCCTGAAAGGTTCGATTTTGTTGCCTTCTTGCCTACTTTTCTTGTACCGACGCAGTCGAGCAGTAAGGGCACCAAGTCTCTGTCGTTGGGAGTCTCTAATCTCATCCAATATTGCTGGTGTCAACGTCTCGATGTCCCGAGGGTGAATGATTTTAGTAACATGGTGTATCAGTTTTCTGGTTCGATTTCCTTTCTTATATTGAGTCAGTCGACCTAATTTGCACCTTACTTTGCTGACATCCATATCCAACCTGATCTTCCATGGTGGATCTCGCTCCCTTTCTGGGGCAAATACTGCATTTGCAGGCCTAGTTCTGCGGCCCAATGTTCTAACGGTTGCCACAGCTGCACAGTATACAAGAGTTTGCACCTCTAACGCAGTTTGTGTTGCGTTCAAATGCATAGGTAAAACCTTGCTGTTCAGGTGTTCTATTAGTGCATGCAGATCATTTGTGATGTTCATCTTGGGCAGTGAATGTCTTTGTGTTGGTTCTACATGTGTGAACTCTAGTAAAGCATGACCAAAATTCCTTTCAAGGTGCTGTAGTTTTTCTGGGACTTCGCTGTTCAGATCATCGTTATTAATGTCCGGATGTGGTTCTAGTGGATCTGGTGCTTGATCTTCATTATCCCTAGCACCTATGCCTTCAGCTTCAATCAAGTCTTCGTTGTCCACATCTTCGAAGGAAAGTTCATCAATAGGAAGCTGCTGTTCCACTTCGATTTCGATGCCAGCTATTTCAACAGCCGAAAGCAATCTGTTTACAGATATTGAGCGTTTTTGATCTGCTAGATTCTGCTCATTTATTCTTGCGGCTAGTTCTGGGTACTTAAGTAAGAAGACTCGATAATGTTCTTTCCTTACACTTTGCCCACTTTTCTTTGCCAACAAATAAAAGCGCATCACATCTCTGTCCATATGGTATGTCCATTTAAATCGCCTTCTTGGTTGTTGAACCTCTACTTCTGGCTCTGGTTGTATTAGGCCATCTACCTCTGGAGGTTGTAGTGGTGCTGGATTATCACCAGGTTGAGGAAGAACATCAATTGCCGCTGCTTTTTCGTGTGACACGGCTTCCTCTAACTGATGTTCATTGCCGTCGTCTTTCCACGCCAAATCAACCTGTTGTTTAGTCACCATTGCTCGATCTTCTGAGATGTGTAGATTAGTCCGGATGTCCTTCACCTTAGAGATAATATCTCTTAGTGCGACTTTCTCTATTTGAGGATACTTTGCAGCAAATTTCGTTCTAAAATTGTGTCCTTTTTTCGTGAGGTTTCAAACTTCGCACTTTCATAATAGAGACGCATCAATTCCGCATTCATTGTGGTATCCCACTTGATGCTCTCCCACGGTATTTCTGTTGAGGTGGTTGGCTGCAAATAGCTAACGCTAGCCAAAGCATCCTCAGCAGGCACAGTTGATGTTTCACTGCCTACCGTATGTCGCAGATGTACTTGCTGGCCAGCTGTTTGATTAGTGAGATCTGCCTGATCATCTCGCAGCTCACCATCACCAACGTCCCGCATGCTTTGGACCCCAACGGTGGCTCCAGGGGCGTCCCGACGATCCTCGGGAAGCGACAAGCGTTTCCAAATTTTCGAAGTACTCTCCATTATAATTTATGGGTTTTTGTGTTCCTCTTAGTTACTTTCCTCTTCGTTCTCTACCTGTCTGGCACGGGCAACCATGTCAGTAGCAATGCTACAGCCAACATAGCCGTCAAATTCATGAGAGGGAAGCTCAAGCCCTACCCCGTCGACAACGCGAGAACACCTTCGGTAGGGCGGTAGACCGGCCTTATTATTATTTTTTTTTTTCAATCTTCTTCTCGGGTGAACCCGGTTTTTCATCATAGCCACGAACTAAGTCACGTGACTGATGAGGTGACGATGTTATAAGTTAATATAATACGATGTCTGAAATCTTCTGCGATGCTGTTGTAGGTACAAAATTAGGAACATAGTATAGTTTGGAGTTCGTATTCTACCGCTGTTATCCATACACAGCGGCCGTGAGCGTTGGAGGCGACAACAGTCTCCTCTGGATGCTTTCTTAGAGCTACCATCTTGCCATTATTATAGGAAGTTGTAGGCTCCGGAAGCTACGATCATGGTTCCTTAAAGCAACCAATCCTGACGCAACTGGAACGTGTACGTCATCCACTTCTGCTGATTCTGTCCTAGAAGGTAAGCAAGAGCGGGAAATTTACGCGAGATGATATCGTGCAACACTGTTCCTTGGAGTCAGGTCTCTAGCCGCGGATGACTTTACGCGGCAGACGGGACAGGTGGAGACGAAGGTTTCACCTCTCGATACTTTTGTGGAGCACCAAAGGTATTAGTGATGCTAGGCCATGTGTAGTGTCGCTGGAATCAAATGGGAGGCCAAGCTCCCTAAACCGTTCTGCGATGAAGACACTCTAAGCTCAGCAAGCCTCTACCC
>CAKNYM010044025.1:0-21307 GCA_932195095.1 Andricus curvator
ATGCAGGTTCTCTCTAATTATAACCTCAAACTGCTTGAAAATTTATTGAAATTCAAAGAATTTTAAAATATTGGCATTTGGCGCGAGATTCAAGAGCGAACGCGGCTACCACGACCCACAACAAAAATAGGTTATGAGAAGTATTTTTCGATATTGACGCATGCGCACTGAAAGTTGCTATTCGGACGTAATATACGTGAAATCACGTAGAAAACTAGAGAGGTAATATACGTGGTAATATACGCGTAGTAAACCACGTATAATACGTGAAGTATTATACGTTACCAACCCTGCATAGGGCTGGTGAAGGGGCACGACATGCAACCGGCGATATGGACCATACGGCCATTTTCACTTGTATCAATTGTATTAAATAAATAGCTTTAAATCAGAGCGTTGGAAGTAATTCTTTAACATCGAAGAACTTATTTCAGGAAATTATAGGTTTTTACGACGTACTTTGATCACTTTTACCTTTACTTAAAAAAAAATAATATAAGAATTCAAATCTCCCGCGTAAAATACCGAGCTGATGTGTCATACGGCGGACAGAGGGTGCGCTTAGGGTGCTTTTACACCTCTGCATGCATGCACGCGCGTACGCATGCATTAACAAGCTGTCATCCAACCTCCGATAAATCTAGTAATATTATAGTAATTATATAGTAATATTTTACATTAGTAGAAAATTACTAAAAGATAACTGACATATTACTCGATTTATCGTAGGTTGGAATGACCGCTTGTAAATGCATGCGTACTATGCGTAGCGTAGTATGCCGGTGTCCCAAGTACTTCGTGCCTTCACCGTAGAGTTTTTAAATTCTCGGTAATGTAAAATCGGGTAATATTACCGGTAACATACCGGTATGTTACTGAAGCTTCGAGAATTTATCCAGAATTTATGACAATATTCAATTATAATGCGTTTTTGTTATTTTTAAAAGTAATTAGATAATGCTCACGATGTTATAGTTAATTTTCGATCATTTGGTATATTTTTTAAATATTTGTTATTACAAAAAATATACCAAATGATCAAAAATTAACTATAACATCTTGAACATTTATTCACAGTCGTCGACAACCCTTTAATGTCTGAAAAATGCAGTAATTAGATAATATTGGGGCTTATAGAATAAATCATAAACAGCGCTCATTTACGTACATTTAAAATATGGAAAACTTTGTGAGCATTAAAAGTAAATTTTCAAAACACTCCGTATAATTGTCTTGCAATACTGCAAAAACTTCAAAAAATAAAATGATTACATTTGAATGAATATAAATAATTAAAATAATAAAATCAAATAAGCTATAATTATTTATTCAAAAAACTGTTCACATGTGTAACATTCAGTAGTTTTTTATTTAAACTAAATAATGTGATATTTTTAAACTTAATATAAGGTGTTCTTAGCACCTCTACGGTTTTAAAGAAACAGCTGAATACAATACTACAAGTTTATATCTTTTTTCGAAATTTGTCTTTGGTGCACTAAATCAAAAATATTGGAAAAAAATGATTGGAAAAGCAAATGGATAATCAAAGGAAAGTTGTCGTTGCCAGAAGTGCGCTTCACGGAAGTTAGGAAGGAGAAAAAAATAAATTTCCATAAATTCTTGCCGAGAACGAACGTCGGGTAAGTTACCCGGTAACTTACCAATATTACCATACGTTACCAGGGTAATTTACCCGACGCAAAACTCTACTTCACTCCCGTGGGTAAAATGCCCTAATAGCACGGAACATTCCTAGGACGTTCCCGGAACGTTCCCGGAACGTGTAAAATGTCCGCCGCTTGGGAACGTTCGAGGAAAGTTCCACTGGAACGTTCCAAACCTAAATTAACGTTATTGTTATTTTTATTATTATCAATAAATATTTCGTAAACCGTAAGTGATAGGTCAAAATCGATGTCAGTTTATGATACGGATATCATATTTTATTTAGTATATGCGGTACTCAAAACTCAAAAATGACATCCATTTCTATCTATCTCTTACGATTTACGAGATAATTGTTGTTAAAAATAACAATAATGGAAAGTTCCCCTCAGGTCCCAGTGGAACGTTCCCAAGGGGCGGACATTTTACACGTTCCGGGAACGTTCCCGGAACGATCCGTGCTATTAGGGTGGTCTATTAAAATAGGGTGACCAGATGCCCAAGTTTATTTGCTGACACATGCAATGAAATATAATTAATACATTCAATTACTTATTGAAATTAGCATATTTTCCAGAACATTTTATTAGAAAAAGGTAAATTTTGTCTTTTGACCAAAAAGGAGGACATTTTATGGGTTTTCCAAAGTTTAGGAGGACAGGAGGACAAGCAAGTGTAAAGTAGGACATGTCCTCCTAAATGAGGACGTCTCGTCACCCTAATTAAAACGCATTCAAAATGTTTCTTCTTAATACTTTTCGATCCGACGTTTTTTTGCAGGGGCACTGAGTGGCACTTGTATGGTCCTAAATTCTTAGAATTATAAACAAAATTTATTTTCAAAACAAATTTATTTTGTAATTCTAAAAATGTAGAACCATGTAAACTTTCCTTAGAACCCTTTATTTAATTTCCCAAATTTTCAACTCGATATCTCATTTCGTGTGGACGTGATTTGTTTCGATAAAAATGGCCTTAACTTATTATGTTTTAATTATTCAAGCCACAGACCAAAAGTATACGATTTATCTCAGTTGGCATGTTTCTTACCATATCCCACAGCTTCAGCGAAAAATATTCATTATTGTGGACACAAATTTGCTGAAACCGCTGATACTGAATTGCTCATATGGCAACTATCACATCCCTGCTTAAAATGTCGGGTAGGACGCGGTTAGAAACCGGTTAGAGGTGGGTTGTAAACGGCCCAAACCGCGCCGTAACCGATTTTTGTCTCCGGGTTATAACCGACACCTAACCAGGCTGTATCTGGCATTATACAATATTCGTATCCGGTTTCTAGCTGGTTTGTAACTGGATCCACAAAATACTTCCACCCGGTTCTTATCCGGCCCTAACCGGCTTGTACCTGATTTTTATCTCCAGTTTATATCCGACACCTAACCAGGCTCTATCCGGCAACATGTAATGTTTGTAACCGACTCCTATACGGCTTTTAACTGGGTCCACAAAATACTTCTATCCGCTTCTTATCCGGTCCAAACCGCGCCGAAACCGGTTTTTGTCTCCGGGTTATAACCGACACCTAACCGGACTCTATCTGGCATCATGTAATATTCGTATCCGGTTTCTACCGGGTTTTTGACTCGATCCACAAAATACTTCTAACCAGTTCTTATCCGGTCTTAACTGGCCCGTACCCGATTTTAGCCTCCGGTTTATACACGAAAAAAAATTGTACTTAAGGAATTATAGAATTAGTTACGATGTGGCGGATATGAGCAAAAATCCGTGATAATTACAGACCTATGTTTTTGTGAATTCTACAGAACTTCTTCTATGAGAATTAAATATAATTCAAGAAGAATTCTTAGACGAGACACAAAACCCCTCTCAAATCAAAAACACGGCAGAATTCTGTAATTTCTACATCACCGCGCCGTCGTTTCCAACATGAAAAAAAATTCCGATTTATAGAGGGGCTTCTATATTTAGCTTACTTATTTGTATATCAGAAAGACGGAAGGACAGACGGAGGACACACGAGCGACACATTCTTAACTTATTGTAACGGACCCAAACATAATTATATAGCCTAACCTAAAATTTATATAATGCACGCAACGCACTTCCCTAACGCAGAATATCGCACGCTTAGGGTATCGGTCGAAATGGTCCTTATATACTAATCAAGAAAATTCTTACAGCTTGTGAGAAACGACCAGTGCCGGGCTGGATATTTAATTTAAGGTTCCAAATTTCCGGATAGAAACCGGTTATAACCAGTTAGAAAGCTTCCAGTGTCGAGTGCTGTGTAGGAATCTGTTAGGAACCAGTTATAAATGAATTTCGGTCTTTGCCAACATTTCATTTCAGGTTCCAATTTTTGGATAGAAACCGGTTAGGACAGGTTAGAATGATTCCTGTGTTAAGTGCCGTGTAGAAATCGGTTAAAAAACGGTTAGAAACCAATTTCGGTGTTTACCAATATGTAATATCAGGTTCTAATTTGCCGGATAGAAACCGGTTAGGACCGGTGAGAACGTTTCCTGTGCAGTGTTCCCAATTCGGCTCCCCAACCGCCCTGCGCATGCGTCGCACCAGCAGACTCATTGGATGTTGATCGCGCGCTTATTTGAAATGATTAACTATGCAAATCAATTTTTCACAATATATAATAATCATAAAGTACAAAAAAATATTATGAATGATTTAAAATTCACATTGGTGAAAAAAGGCATTCCTTCCTTCAAATTTGAAATCAATCCAGTGATGCTAATAGACCGCGACTTTTCCAACTGCGCAAGCGTTGCATTGGAAGGGGAAAGCCACGTTATTGGCCATAATACGCGCGCTTATTTTAAATGCTTCAAATTTACACAAATATGGTGAAGGACTAAAAATAAGGAATAATGGTACTTTTAGTTTTGAGTCGAGAAATTATATTAATTTATGTCAATATGGTTCATATATATTACTGCAATAACTATAAGTTATTGCATTAGGTTATATAATATAATAGTATATACATATATTTTATTTGACCCAGAGTTGATTATAGCGGAACTGATAGCTTCTAATCAACTAAGACCGTGATATATCCTGTTATCGCAGAAAATCACGAAAAAAAATTATAATAAAAAATCGAAAAAGAACTTTTTAACTTCAATTTTAATACACATTATACACACCGTTAGTCAAAATAAGATTTTTTTCAAATTTAAAAAATTTGAAATTCAGGGCAGTTCATTTACGATTTGTAGACAAACTTTGATATTTTAATCGGATATTAAGTACATTACATTTTCCATAGTAATAATAATAAAATACGGTATTATCATGGATCTTATAGTTATTGCAGTAATATATATGAACCATATTAGCATAAATTATTATAATTTCTCGGCTTGAAAATAAAACTGAATTTGAAGCATTTAAAATAAGCGCGCGTATTACGGCCAATAGCGTGGCTTTCCCCTTCCAACGCAACGATTGCGCAGTTGAAAAAGTCGCGGTCTATTAGCATCACTGAATCAATCATTTATTTTTGAAGAGGACAATAAAATAATTATTTCACCTTGCACTCGAAAAGACTATTTTTTGATCTGAAAATTAATCGTTATTATTTCCACAATGATGATACATTATAAAAAACTGCTTCACGCATGTGATAGTTTAAAAAAAGCGCGTTATATACAGACAATGAGACTGCCGATGCAACGCATGCGCATTGCAGTTGTGGAGCCGAATTGGGAGCACTGTTCCTGTGTCGAGTGCCGTGTAGGAATCGGTTAGGAACCAGTTAGAAATAAATTTCGGTCTTCGTCAATATTTAATTTTCTGTTCCAATTTTTTGATAGAAACTGGTTAGGACCGGTTAGAATGATTCGTGTGTCGAGTGCCGTATAAGAATGGGTTACGAACCGGTTAGAAACGAATTTTAGTGTTCACCAATATCTAATATCAGGTTTTAATTTGCCGGATAGAAACCGGTTATGACCGGTTAGAAAGATTCCTGCTTCGAGTGCCGTATAGGAATCGGGTATGAACCGGTTAGAAACGAATTTCGGTGTTTACCAATACTTAATATCAGGTTCTAATTTGCCGGATAGAAACCGGTTTGGACCAGTTACAAAGTTTCCAGTGTCGAGTACTGTGTAGGAATCTGCTAGGAACTAGTTAGAAATAAACTTTGTTCTGCCAATATTTAATTTTGGTTCCATTTGTCGGACAGAAACCGGTTAAGACCGGTCAGAATGTTTCCTATGTCGCGTGCCGTGTAGGAAACGGTTAGGAGCCAGTTAAAAATGAATTTTGGTCTTTGCTAACATTTGATATCAGGTTTTAATTTTTGGATATAAACCGGTTAGAATGATTCCTGTGTTCATTGCCGTGTAGAAATCGGCTAAAAACCGGGTAAACGAATTTCGGTGTTTACCAATATTTAATATCAGGTTCTAATTTGCCGGATAGAAACCGGTTAGGACCGGTTAGAATGATTCCTCTGTTGAGTGCCGCGTATCGGTTAAGAACCGGTTAGAAAAGAATTTCAGTGTTCACCAATATTTAATATCAGGTTCTAATTTGCCTGATAGAAACCGGTTAGGACCATTTAGAAAGTTTCCAGTGTCGAGCGCCGTGTAGGAATCGGTTAGGAACCGGTTAGAAACTAATTTCAGTGTGCCAATATTTAGTTTCAGGCTCTAATTTGCCTGATAGAAGCCAATTAGGACCGGTTAGAAAGTTTATAGTGTCAAGTGCCGTGTAGGAATCGGTTAGGAACCAGTTAGAAACGAACCTTGATCTTTGCCAATATTGAATTTCTGGTTCCATTTGCCGGATAGGGACCTGTTAGGATCCGGGTACGTTCCAGAAATTTAAATTGAGACCGGAAAGAAATAGGTTAGAACCGGGTGAAAACCGAATTGGTTTCTAACCGTTTTCTATCCAGTTTCTTGTGTTATCTAACCGGTATTTTAAGCAGGGATGTCCTTAAAAAAGTTTTCGAGAAGCGAGTTGGGCCCGATTTGTCACCTACTGGAAAAGCCTTAGTTACGGTCCTAAGCGCATGCACAGGCACAGCACTACAGCAAAGCGGTGGTGGGAGAACAGAGCCTTGATGTTTGGTTGGGGGAGGGCAGGCAGTGAGTGCCAACGTTCGCCTGGCATGTCTCGAGTCGACTGACTTGAAACATGCTCGTAGCTTAGATTGTTGTGAACACGGACGGGTACGGGTTGCTTGGCGGTTGTTCTAGAATATAGCTGTGTATCACCGGCAATCGGCATGATCTCGATGCCAACGGATCGATTGGTACTGTAAAAAAGTGTGTTCGCGAAAGGAAAGAGTGGCGTGCACTGATATTATTCAAGTATCTTGAATTCTTCACCAAGGGATGTATCATGTGTAAATGACAGTTGACTACAGTTTTCGGAGGATGAGTAGGGAAAGTGCGTTTTGATATTCATGCACGTGTGTGCAGTAAATATCAAGCCTTCAAGTTTAATGCTAAATACAAAAGTTGAGATAAAGAAGGAAGATTCAAAAGTGCCGCTAACGTTCTATGACCGATCAGAAATTATGAGTCTGCGTACTAGACTAGGTTTGATGGAGGGCTGACCTTGAAATTGGGTATCTTCGATGTTAAAGGCAGTCTAAACGCGAAATCTACATCCAAGTTGACCAGCTTGCATCAATTGTCAAAGAGAATTACTAGGAAAAGAAGAAAAAAATGTGGTGAAGTGCGAAGTGTTCTTTTTAATTACGGCACGTGTAATCGAGATCTGACAAGTGTCTTATAATGTGTGCCTTCTACATTTTTATTAATAATAAGTGTCTTTAGCTGTTCGGTGTTGATTCTATGCGAGCTCCTCGGCTATCATGTTAACGGTGGAATTCCGCTCAAGAGGAATCTGAAGGCGGGGGCTCTGACGTCACTCCGCTCATGATAATGAGGTATTCATGATGGCGGAGCAGCAGGGGCGTAGTGTCACGGTTGTTCTTGTTCCCGGTATCATTATGTCAAAGAATTTTTAACTAACTTATTTGCTCTGTTTTTTCGACACTGTCTATTCTCTAATTCAGTAAATGCAATTGATTTGAATAATTAGTGACTTGTATCTTAGTAACTTACCAATCACGTTCACTACAAAGTGCACCTGAGCTGAATTCTACCCAACTGAAAATTCCTGTACAGGAACCTGACAGGTTCCTGCCGCGGATCCTGCGAGGGAACTTGCGCACGTTTCTGTAGAGGAACCTGGGTGTTCAAATACCTGTACAGGTTCCTGCATTACCGTGGATGTTGATGTAAGAAATTCCCTCGGGAGGATCCTGTACAGGTTTCTGTGCAAGTGAGACACATTTGCAAAAAGTATCTATGAAGGATCCTGTACAGGTTCATAAGCAGGTGGGACACACACGTGTGTGTGAAGAACCCTTTAAAGGTTCCTCAGTATCAGCATGCTTCAGAAAAACTACACAGGTTCCTGTACAGGAATATTCATGTAGGACAGAAGTAGCACAAGATCCCGCAGAGTTATTTTTGGTAGTGTCCCACCTGCTCAGGAACCTCTACAGGATCCTTCATAGATACTTTTTACAAATGT
Source organism: Andricus curvator (assembly GCA_932195095.1). Classification (NCBI taxonomy): domain Eukaryota; kingdom Metazoa; phylum Arthropoda; class Insecta; order Hymenoptera; family Cynipidae; genus Andricus; species Andricus curvator. The sequence continues at coordinate 8,236 of CAKNYM010044025.1, forward strand.
GTCCCACTTGTACAGGATCCTCCCTAGGGAATTTCTTGCAGCAACATCCACGATAATTCAGGAACCTGTACATGTATTTGAATACCCGGGTTCCTCTACAGCAGGGGTCTCCAAACGTAGATCCTGTATCTACTTGGGATCCCAGGCCAGTAGGTCGGATCTACTCCGCTCTGACCCAGAACTGTCAAAATCCTTTACCTGATTCGAGCCGCTTGGAACCCTTTAAAAAAAAGGGTCCTCCATGTTCAAATTTCAGAACTGAGCCCTTCCAACAAGGATTTTTTTCCGAAAGGTCATAAATTTTCTCTCAGTTTCCCTTCGAAAAAAAAATGGTAGATCCCGAAAAAGGTCGTGCGATCCTGGGTCACGCTGCACCTGTGGATTGTGGAGACCCCTGCTCTACAGGAACGTGCGCAAGTTCCCTCGCAGGAAGCGGTCTACTAGGAACCTGTGTACGTTCCTGTACAGGAATTTTCAGCTGGGTAACCATTTTAATTCAAAAAATATTCCCAACAAAATTAAATTTCAACAAGTTACAATAACAGCTTGTTCATTTACTGGAAACCGAGCTGGAAACATATTTTCCTTTTTTGAGTTACGAATAGGCATTCAAAACAACGTTTAACAAAACAAAGTCTTGTAAAGTAAGAGTCATTTCAAGTTTAATTCTAGAAACAATGGCAACTACGTGTACTCAAAAGAAAACGCTATTTCATTTGTATGCATTATAAGTAGCGGAATTTATACTGAATTATAACAAACTAATTGAACTGTAATTTTATATAATTATATTGAAGGAGGGAAATGCATTTGGAAGATTATTATTGCATGTCAATTTGAAAATATGGAACTGGCATTTGTATATTTTTATATTTTACCAACGTTTAAGTTTTTTTTAAATCTTAGTCTTGTGTCATTTCACAGCTAAAAGAACAACCCTGAACACGATGTTTTCGAAATTTTCTTTTTTTTACTCTTGAAGCTCTTAGTCATAAGTGTATCCCCTGTAGAAAACTATTCCACTGAAATCGATTGAATGCAATTCGAATTAAAGGGTGGATATTCACAAGGAGTGAAGCGCCAAATTTTCGAAATCGGTTTTTTTCCGCAAAAAATGTGAAAAATTCCAATAAACATTCCTGCCAAAGCATTCTTTTTTGGGCTGCATTTTTCAAAGTGAAAAATAATTCCTTTATTATCGTGAATTCATTATTTTCAATGTAACATAAATTAAAATAACAAATTCATTTTTTCTAATTTCAAAAGAGATAAAGTTACTAAAAAAATCTATCGAAGAAAAATAATAATTAAAGTAATTATTGTAGTCCAAATTTAGAAGAGGCTCTTTCTAAACTCGAAAATAAGAATTACAATTTCAGTTTTCTCAAGACCAGATAATTATTTTTAATTTTATTACCATGTTGTCCCCTGTATTCCGTATTAAATAATGTACCAGCCAAATTCTAATTTCTCTAAAATAGGCCAACTTATAATTGCTTTCACCAATTAAAGTTGACATGTTAGTTTTACGCAATTTCGAAGTCATAATTTCATTTTGCATTTTCTCGAAACTGGATAACATTTTTAAGCAAACATTTTTTGGTTTCATTCGTTCATTTAATAGCTAGAATTTTAATTCTCAGTGTTTTAAAAAACCACAAATTCACGTCACAATTAATGTTGAAAGTAGAAACTATTACGTTGGAACCAGGGCCCAACCTCAAAATTGAATTGCCTCATTTTACTCCATAAATACTAAAATAACATATTTTTTATTATTAGAGCCTATTCCTGTGTTGAATGAAATCTGCATTCGGAGTGAAAAAGTCGCTAATTTCAATAGCTTTTGTGTAAAACGTTCTTTTTAATTATTTTAACCCGAGCATAAAAAAAATTTACACAAAGACTATTGAAATTAGCCAATTTTTCACTCCGAATACAGATTTGATTAAAAACAGGAATAGGCCCCAATTATCTAGAAAAAAAATGTAATTCTAGTATTTATAGAGTAACAATGAGGCAATTCAATTTTGAGGTTGGGTCCTGATTTAAACGCCCTTAATTATTTTTCTCGAATTTGGATAGCTTTTCGTAAGCAAGCTTTTTTTAACTTCGGCGAAGCATTAAAATATAGGTATTTTAAGCTGGCACAACACTATTGAGGTACAGAAATGTAACCTAGTTCATAATCTAGGTCTCATTTAGGGTTAATTGGGCTCCTATTCCCGAACATTACTGTAAAACAATTTTTCATCATATCGATAATCGAAAATTCGACTTGAGATGCCTGTGGAGCAGGTTGACAATTGAATTTTCAACCCCAGGGAAGAAAGTGACAGCCATTCACACCGCCATTTACATTGATCTGTCACTTTCTTCCCTAGGGTTGAAGATTCGATTTTCGACCAGCTCCACAAGCATCGAAAGTCGAATTTTCGATTGAGGTATGATGAAAAATGATTTTACAGAAAATTCACCGTATACAATAATTTAGGGCTCATTTAAGGCTTTGGGAATATGATAATAATAATTTTTTTTAAATGTCTAAACAATTATTTTTGTAATCAAATTAACTAAACAAATTTTTTTATTTTCATTTCCCTTTCGTTATTTCAGGCTCATTTAAGGCTCTTGAAATATCGTCGACCGAAGTCGTGCGATTTTACCTTCGCCCTTTTTTTGTTCTATACGGTGTTGTGCCATCTTAACGTTAATCTGGCCGAACATTGCTGTAAAACGTGCTAAAAATGATTTTACAGAAAATTCACCTCATACAATAATTTAGGACTCATTTACGGTTCTAGGAATATGATAATAAAAATTTTAAAAAAATGTTTACACAATCCTACTAAAAATAAATTAAACAAATTTCTTTTCTCATCATACGTTAAGGCTCATTTAAGGCTCCCCGAATATGATATTTGAACTTAAAAAAATGGTTTAAACAATTACTGTTTAAACAAATTAACCACCAAATTTTCTTTTTTTCACTTCCATTGCATAATTTCAGGCTCCTGAAATATCGACGACCGAAAGTCGTGCGATTTTTCCTTTGCCCTTTTTTTTGTTACGCCACCTTAACGTTATACCAAATAATTGAAGAAAAGCATAAAACCCATTCTGTCCACTCGCATAATTTAGGGCTAATTTGGGCCCGTAGTCCCAAATTTAGGGCTCAAATATATATTTTTAAATGGTGTTTGCGCTAGCTTAACGTTAAGCTGGCCGAACATTGCTATAATATTTCCTTTCAAGGGGTCATAAATTTTCTCTCAGTTTCCCAGCGAAAAAAACTGGTAGATTCTGAAAATGGGGGCATCGCCCGATTCGCATTCGTCTACCTGCTAAGTGGGCGATGGTCAATTCCTCCTTTGGTACCTGAGGTAGGTTCCCCCACCACGCGGCTTCCCCTAACTCAGCCGAGCTGCCGTCGTCGATCCTATTCAGCGGGAGTCCTTTGTACGTAATGAGCACGAAAATGCGGAATATAACTTTTTTTAGATTTAGCACTTATCAATTTACAAATCAAATATTCGAAATCTGCTAATTATAACGATTCCAACGATATGTTATTTGACTCAAAAGAGTTGAAAATCAAAGAAGGCTCAAGTATATAGGAAATTTTATGGAAAATTTTTGAGTATATTTTATTCAAATCCACTGCAGTAGCTTTAATTTATAGGTAAAATATTTGATCTTTTTTATCAATTGTATAAACAAACTACATAAACAAACGCCCAGTGTGGGCATTTAAAGCCAGGAAGAAATAATCTTCTCTCTTAATTTTGTTGAAATTATGTTGTTGAAGGATAAAAATTTGTAATCCGGTATTTTTTATGAATTTCACGAAATAAATCGTTTTCTATTATAATTTTCCTTGAATAATCTCATCACACATTTCAAAATAATTTTCTAACTAATTCTATAGACAAATGCCTAGTGTCAACGTTCAATTTAATTAATATTGATTGTTTTTTTTAATTATTTCGCCAATGATGTTTATTTATGGAATTTTGTTATTCACTATTTTTTTGTCAATTTAATAAGATATTTTTGTTACTTAAAATTTCGAAAATTTTAGTGCTGAAACACTCAAATATAAGATATTAGAAATACAATAAAATAATATAGTTATAGTTAAATTTAAAAATATAAATTTTATAAACATATTATATTTAATTAATTTATTAATTATTGATAAATTGTTATTTAAAAAATCATACTAGTTATAAATAATTTTAAATAATAAAAAATGTAATTACTGTAATTATTGATAAAAAGTAAGAAGTAAATATAAAATTACATTTAATAAAAATAATAAATAGTAAATCTTTCTATAATAAGTAAAGTAACCTGATTCTTATTAAAGATCCACTAATGATAATTAAATTAATAATGCATTTCGGTTATTAGATGTTGATAATCGTTTAATTTTACCTATAAATTTACAAATTCGTATATTAGTAAGATCTGATGATGTAATTCATTCATTTACTATTAAGAGAGAAGACTATTTCTTCCTGGCTTTAAATAGTTTAAATGCCCACACTGGGCGTTTGTTTATGTAGTTTTTTTTATACAATTGATAAAAAAGATCAAATGACAAATTCATATGATCAAGTATCATTTTGTTAATAAAAGCAAGTAATTTTAACTCAAAAATGTACTTTAAAGATGAAAAATCGATAATGTTGTAGACTGTTCATTTAATTTATTTACAACAATTAACTTTACCAGATAATAACTTTTTTGCTTTCAAACACACCTACGCATCCAGTCCACCGACGTTGAACATAGGAAAAAATTTTCTACGGAAATTAAACAAAAACAAAAAATCGACTATTTTTCGCTATTTGCATTACCATAAATATTTAAACGAAGAAAAATTAAAAAAGCAGGTCACATGAATCTCTCCGAAACAAAATTCTCAATTAAAAAAAAAAGTAATCCAAAATCGGTCTACAATTGCCTTCTAAAAGTCATTTTGAACCTCTTTTTTTTATTTCATCCAAAATTATGCAAGATAATTTTGATTAATGCAATGGTTTGAGAAATAAACCAAATTTATGATGTTAGTAATTAAGTTCTCAAATCAGGCTAAATTTCAGCTTCTGGAATTTCTCAAGTTAAGTAAAATATTTTACCTATAAATTAAAGCTACTGCAGTGGATTTTAATAAAATATACTCAAAAATTTTCCATAAAATTTCCTATATACTTGAGCCTTCTTTGATTTTCAACTTTTTTGAGTCAAATAACATATCGTTGGAATCGTTATAATTAGCAGATTTCGAATATTTGATTTGTAAATTGATGAGTGCTAAATCTAAAAAAAGTTATATTCCGTATTTTCGTGCTCATTACGTACAAAGGACTCCCGCTGACTAGGATCGACGACGGCAGCTCGGCTGAGTGAGGGGAAGCCGCGTAGTGGGGGAACCTACCTCAGGTACCAAAGGAGGAATTGTCCTCTGCCCTGCTAAGTATACCCCCACCATTGCGCTATGCGAGTTACCCCTCACTTGCTTTTGCCAAGTATATCTGGCGTCGGATTAGAGGCGGACTTACCCTCGGACATACCTGAAATCTTGAAATTAGTATCCATTGTACTTATACTCCCTTTTGTATTCAATACTCATTCATAGATTGCCTATATATTACTCTATTTTGGAAGGCTTAGAATTTAAATTCATTCAGTTTTTAAGAGTTTTAAACTGGATATTGAAAACTTCGCAAATTTTACCATTTTTAACGTTTCAAAAGTGAGATTTGACTGCAATTTTTAATATATCAATTTACAATAATTCGTCTAGGTCACAGAATTTGAAATTGATAAAATTTACACGTTAGTATCTCACATATTATTCATTTTTTCAACGTTTTAAATTTAAAATTCATTAATCTTTATAACTTTGAATTTTAGAATATTGTACAGTTAGGCTGATTCAATGTACATAATAATGTAATAATTACATTTAATCACACAATAATTGAAAAGTTAAGAATAACCATTGTTCTAAATAGTGTTTGTAGCAATAAATTTTAATTTGACGTATTTTCAAGGTTCAACTTCCCTTAATTTTCTGAACTGATGCAAATCTTACTAAAAGTAATGTACCTTTGATGATATTTGGTGAAATATAAGAATTTAAATGTTTATAAACAGTTTAGATAAACAAATTAATATTTTTGGGCAGTTACACGTAGAAAAAAATCGGTTTCTAAATCAAAATAGCTTGAGAATGAATAATAACACTGCATGCTAAGATTCACTCAGTGAAAATTCCTGGAATATTTTATAATTAATACTTAACTATGATCAATTGTTTCTAAAAATATTTATTAATACATTTTTATTGATGTTTGTGACTAACTTAGACTTTCAACTTAATCTCAAGCTATTTAAATGGAAGGAAAAAATTCGTTGTACTTGAACTTCCAAAATATTTGGAAATGGTTCATCTAATTTGTTTATGAAAATATAAATTGTTATATTTTACCAAATATTATCAAACATATATTATTTAAACTTTAAAACTTTTATTTAATCTTTTAAACCTTTTAAATATCTTTCAAAATGATTCAAATGTTTCCTAAAATTTGTTTTAAGTTTCTGAACAATTTTTTAAATGGCCTTGAGATCATACTTTTTTTTCGACAATTTTGGATATCTTAAAATTAATTTTTTCAAAATAAAAACTAATTGTTAATTTTCCTAGGAATCTAACGAAATTTTATTTATTCACTTGACACCTTTCAGAATTCTTAAAAAGATTCTTCTTTTGGAAATATTCAAAAATCTACATTGAAAAAAATGGTTGAAACCTTTTCTAAGTTTTGAATTATATTTGATTCGTTTCAAAATTTCTATAAATGTTTCTAAAAGATAAATCAAAATCGTTACATTTTTAACCTACAAAGATGCGAATTTCCAAAGAAAAAACATTAAATTATAACCAAAAACAGTTGAATTTTCAAGTCAAATAGACGAATTTTTTACAATACAGTAGAATTTTCAACTCGAAAAGTTGAATTTGCAACAAAAAAGTTAATTTTCAACCAAGAAAGATGACTTTTCCACCGTGAAAGATGAAGTTTCTACCAAAAGAAGAATTTTGAACGAGTTGAATTAAACAAAACAAAACGAATTTTTAACAAAATAGTTGAATCCTCAAACAGATGAATTTTCAATCAAAAAAGATGAATTTCTGAAAATGTAATCGTTGCATTTTCAGTTAAAAAAATAATTTTCAACACATATAAAATTAGTTTTCAACTAGTTGTATTTAACAAAAAAAGACAAAATTTAAAAAAAAATCGAATGTGAAAAAAAAAGTTACATTTTCAACCAAAAAGGTGAATCTCGCATAAAAACAGAATTTTTAACAAAATAGTTCATCTTTCAACCAAAAAAAGTTAAATTTTCAACAATGAATATTAATTTTTCACCAAGAAAATTAATGTTGTACAAAAAAAGATAAATTTTTAACAAAATACATCAATTGTTAACAAAATTGCTGAATTTTTGAGCGAAAGAGACAAATTATCTACAAAGCAGTTGAATTCTCAACCCGAAAATATGAGTTTTTAACAAAAAAGTTTATTCTTCACCAAATAGTTGAATTTTTAACCAAATAGTTAATGTTTTATCAAATAGTTAAATTATGAACCAAAAGTTATGAATTTATAGCAAAAAAAAATAATTTTGAACAAAACAGTAAACCTTAAAAAAAAAAACAATTTTTAACAAAGTCGTTCAAGTTTTACCCGCGCAAATGAATTTTTAATTAAATAGCTCAGTTTTCAACAATATAGTTAACAAAATATAGACAAACCAAAGTCTTCATTTTGATCAATTTAAAAATAGAAATGTACAAAAAATGTAAAACTATAAAATAATACAAACAATTTTTTTAACACAAAGACAAATCAGACAAATCAAATTTTGTGTTCGAAATGATAATTTTTCGAGCTGGAAAAGGGAAGGGAAAAGTTCTGTCGCACCCTATCCTTTTCCCAGCTTTATGATTTCTTTACAAGAATTGTCAGAATTGCTCTATTTTAAAATTTATGATCAAAATGTCTTTTGTATTCATGCGTCAACTTTGAATTATGTCGATGAAAAAAATTTTTCGTTTTGAAACAGATGATTCAAATATTGTAAATGAGCATAAGTTCCTCAATCTTCAATAAACTGTATTAATATTATAGATCAATCGATTTTCCTCGAATCAAGGAATCTTTTCCGTTCTTGCATCAATTTTGAATTATGTTAGTGAAAAAAGTTTTACTATAAAAAATCGTGTTTTCAAATATTCTGCACTACCATAGCTTCCTTACTCTTCAATAAAATGTATAAATGTTATGGGTCAATCGATTCGTCTTGAATCAACACAACTTTTCTATTCTCGCATCAACTTTAAATTATGAGAATGAGAAAATTTTTACTATAAAAAACGATTTTAAAAATATATAAATTACCATATCTTTCCTACTATTTAATAAAATGTATTAATATTGTAGATCAAACGATTCGTCTCGAACCAAGGAATCTTTTATATTCTGGCATCAACTTTGAATTATCCTAATGAAAAAAGGTTTACTGTAAAAAACCGATTTTCTAAATATTATTGAGTGCTAAAAAAAAATTCAAGAAATATTTTTAGAAATCTTTTAGTCAGTTTCAAGATATTAGTGAGGAAAATAAGCCGTCCAAATTTCATCAATTTATCTGCAACAGTTTTCTAGTTATCGTATTCACAAAAAAGCGAAAAATTATTTCTTAACAAAGTGTTTCTACCAAAATTGTCAAACAAAATAGTTGAATCCTCAAGCAAAAAAGAGTGTCTGCTAAGAGATAAGTTTTTCCAAAAATAGTTGAATTTTTATTTTCAAAAAATTTCAGCTTCACTTTTCAACGACAAAATACGAATTTTAAATAAGAAGTACATTTTCTATTAAGATACTGGAATTTTCAACCTAAGAACACGATTTAAAAAAAAACAGTTGAATTTTCAACAAAATATAGTTGAATTTTTTAACCAAACAGTATCAATGTTTAACAAAATTGCTCTCGTGTTGAATTTTCCATCAAACATTTGCATTTTGTAATTTCCACTAAAATAGATGAATTTTCAAATTAAAAAGATAAGTTTTCAAAAAAATAGTTGAATTTCTACCAAAAAAAATTTCAGTTTGGCTATTTAACAACTAAATATGAGTTTTAAATAAAAAAGTACATTGCACATTTTCTATCGAGAAACTTAAATTTTCAACCCAAGAAGACGAGTTTTCAACAAAACAGTTGAATTTTCAAGATTTATTATAATAATTCTTTATTTAATTTCATTTTACGTGTCTTCGAAACTAAAAAGCTTCAAATTTTAGAGTAATAAACTCCATCGGAAATTATTTCTAAACTGGAACCCAAAGGGACAACAGCTTAATTTTATTGTCGGGAATCCCCGTAATAAAGTTTAAAATTCTATTTACAATGTCCAGTTTAAATATCTCAGGTACGTCAGTCTTCTAAAATGTAATCCCAGGCGAGAACAAGCAAGTGAGGGGTAACTCGCATAGCGGAATGGTGGGAGTATACTTAGCAGGTAGACGAATGCGAATCGGGAATCGGCCGAAAATGGCCAGTAGATCCTGGGTCAGACTGCACCTGTGGATTGTGAAGACCCCTGCCCTACCTTATGGCTCATTTAGGGCTCCCCGAATATATTTGAATTTTTTTAAATTGTTTAAACAATTATTTTTTAATCAAATTAACTAAACAAAAATTCTTTTTTTCATTTCCCTTTCGTTATTTGAGGCTCATTTAAGGCTCCTGAAATATCGTCGACCGAAATCGTGCGCTTTTTCCTTTGTCCTTTTTTTTGGTTATATATGGTGTTGTGCCATCTTAACGTTATACAAAATACGCGAAGAAAATCATAAAACCCATTCTTTCCACTCACATAATTTAGGGCTCATTTAAGACTAATTTGAGCCAGTAGTCTCAAATTTAGGGCTCCAATATTTAACAAAACATGGTGTTTGCGCTAGCTTAACGTTAATCTGGCCGAACATTGCTGTAAAACGTACTAAAAATGATTTTACAGAAAGTTCACCTTATACAATAATTTAGGGCTCTAGGAATATGATAATCAAAATTTAAAAAAAATGTTTAAACAATTGTTGTTTAAACAATCCTACTAAAATTGAATTAAACAAATTTCTATTTGTATAATTTTTACACAAAATCGTAAAAAGTTTATATTTTCTGGAATGAATTACAAATTTAACGAGTGATAAGAGTAATCTTTTTTTTAAGGATATTTGGCAATTATCAAAACAATTTTTTCCCCCTGTTTGTCGTGAGAAGTTATCATTTTCTGGAATTATTGACCCAGTCAATGAATGTTAAGAGTGATCTTTTTTATGAAAGTGAGTTTACAATCAATTGAATAATTAATATCACCTGGTCCTTTTCATAGGAAAGATGGAGAAAATTATACTTTTTTCGTATCTCTCACAATATGTGGCTTATTCTTTATTGTCTTATCTCAACGAAATGGATCAGGTAAAATAACTATCCATAACGCAACTACTAAAAATTGTTTGAAAACAATATTATTGTTAAAAAAATTACGTTCTAAGTTCTGAGATAATAATATACTGAATAATAAAGGACGTAGTGTGAGAGATTCGAAAAAAGTAGAATTTTCTCCACTTTTCCTGTCCCGGGTAAAAAAATGGTGGTATGGGAAATATATCTAGGAAAACATCTGATAAATCATATGGAAGTGATCTCTAAGATAGTATAGTAAAAGTGTGGCAAATGATATCTGAATTACATGAAAATAGAGATCCAGAATCATGATTTTCAAATGTCAAATAATAGTGTTTGTACTTCTGAAATAAGTAAAATGTTAATTGTAACATGAATAGTTTAACTTTATATTATATGCGAAGTTTAATATTAAACACTTTACCTAAGTAACAATTTGATTATATCCTTTTATGCTATTAATATTATGTTTAGGAATCAAAGGTTCTGGATCTCCTGCCAATATATATGATATAAGAATCATAATTTGAGGTCCCGGAAGCTGGAATTACAACATTGTCATATCGATATGGGCACTATGCCATAATTTAGTGCCTATTTAGTGCTAATTTATGCTGCAGAAATAAAATGTTGTGCCCGGTAATTTTGGTCAAAAACATGTCATTTGCGCAGGAATTTAGTGCTAATTAAGTGCTCTGGATTTGTGCTATGCACAAAATCCGGGCACTTTTTTTTTACCAAAAACGTGTAGTAATGCTAGCTTCAGGTGACTCTGGTATGTGAAACTTGGAAACTATTAGTGGTATCAAATTGTTCTTTGTGCAGGAATTTAGTGCTTATTTAGTGCTAATTTATGCCGCAAAAATTAAATTTTGTGCCCGGAAATTTTGGTGTGATTTGGCGATTGTGACCGGGATTTCTGTTTTAAGTAAAAATGTTTGCTGTTAAACATTTCATTGTACCTAGCTTATGTCGCTTTTCCATAAATTAAATGTTGTGATTTTTAATCTAATTTTTCGCGAATAAAACGCAAATTACGTGTCTTATCAAAAAATGATTTCAAGCAAATTTGTAGATGTTATTTAGGCGAACAATGTAGCATGAAACATTTTGATTATAGCTTCTGTCGTTATTCAGAAAATTAAAATTTTAAATTCCATTTTTCACAATTAAAACAAAAAAAAATGGACTGAAGAAAATGCTTAGACCTTTTTAAAATGAACAATTTTGCTTCTGAACATTTTTTTAGTATCTCGTAGTTTTGCTGGAAAATGGAATTGTATATTTCTTAAAATAAATTTTCGGCGTATAAAACCGAAACAGTGGGTCAAAATTTGCTTCTTAATGAACTCGTCCTTTCCTTTTCCATTTAGGCCGTAAAGAAGTATGCTAAAGCGCACACCAATCAGATTATTCCTTCGAAAGTAATAGTGCTTAATCCAAAATGTGAAAATGTATGATAAAGGGTAATACTCATGAAAACTGGTGGAGTCCATGTCAATTGATCACTGAAATTTTCGTGTCGGGATGGAATTTTACTGTAATTCAGGACATATGATTGCTTGGTGGTGAAAAAAAATCCCACCAAATATTTTTCGAAAATTTTGTGAAAAAAATACAAATGAAAAACGCGTTTTCTGAAAAATGCTACTTTTGTATTTTTATTTCGTCAAAGGAAGGTACAAGTGTGGTCTACGAGTCCTGATAATATTAGAGTGGGTTTGCCACTAGTTTTCCAGAAAAAATTCAAAAGTCAGGCCTTCTATGGCGCGGCGCGGCACAGTAGGACACAATTATTTGCATCATGTTTACATTTTTTTATGAATAAAAATTCATAAAATTCTGCATACATCGTTGACATCTGCTTTTTTAAAAAAGGTTTTTAATACTTTTTTTATTTCATAAACAAAATGACAATAACCAAAATTTTTAACTTTTGAAAATTACCGTTCGTTATAAAATATTCAGATTCATTCAAAACGATCTAGAATCGTTGACACAACAGTTTAGAAATGTTTTTCTGTAGAACTGTAGAAGTATAAACATTTGTTGAATTTCTTATAAACAAATAAGTGGATGAAAATAATTTCGTGGGGCTTAGCAACGGCCGACTAACCTGAAGCCAGCATTAGTACATGTTTTTGACCAAAATTACAGGGCACAAAATTTAGTTTTTGCGGTATGTATTGGCACTAAATAAGCACTAGATTCCTGGGCAAAGTAGAATTTAATACTACTAATAGTGTCCGAGTTTCACAAACCAGAGTCACCTGAAGCATGCATTACTACAAATTTTTGGGTAAAAAAAAAGTGTCCGGATTTTGTGCATAGCACAAATCCAGAGCACTTAATTAGCACTAAATTCCTGCGCAAAGGAGAATTTGATATCACTAATAGTTTCCGAGTTTCGCATACCGGAGTTGTGGCTTCAGCTGAAGCTGGCACTACTACATGTTTTTGACCAAAATTACCGGGCACAAAATTTAATTTTTGCGGCATAAATTAGCACTAAATAAGC
>CAKNYM010044025.1:21317-35750 GCA_932195095.1 Andricus curvator
AAAGAACAATTTGATACCACTAATACTTTCCAAGTTTCACATACCAGTCACCTGAAGCTGGCACTACTACATGTTTTTGACCAAAATTACCGGGCACAAAATTTAATTTTTGCGGCATAAATTAGCACTAAATTCCTGCACAAAGAACAATTTGATACCAGTAATAGTTTCCAAGTTTCACATACCAGAGTCACCTGAAGCTAGCATTACTACACGTTTTTGGTAAAAAAAAGTGCCCGGATTTTGTGCATACCACAAATCCAGAGCACTTAATTAGCACTAAATTCCTGCGCAAATGAGAATTTGATATCATTAATAGTTTCCGAGTTTCGCATACCGGAGTTGTGGCTTCAGCTGAAGCTGGCACTACTACATGTTTTTGACCAAAATTACCGTGCACAAAATTTTTTTTCTGCAGCATAAATTAGCACTAAATAGGGACTAAATTATGGCATAGTGCCCATATCGATATGACAATGCTGTAATTCCAGCTTCCGGGACCTCATAATTTGTCCATTGTACGACCGTTGTATATCGTCACGAACAATATTCAAAACATACTTGAATCCCGAACATTTTACATTTTCGGACAAAGCTGTCATTTATGATACATTATTTTTTATCCCGTTGGTAGGATATTTTGAAAAACAAATTTGTGCAATTTTGTGTGCGATACTTTTGCCACACTTAAGTATAAATGAAGTATAATCTATACTTCAGCTATACTTCACCTAAACTATTTCAATATGCTTGAAGTATGGGACTGTCTCATTCACAATCCATTTCTTATACTTTGGAAAGTCAATGATTGATCACTCCCATACATATGATTTTTACTCGGGGTGAAAAGGCGCAAGTGAATGTTCATTAATTTTTTCAGAAATTGCAAAGTTCTGTCTTCGATAAATTATCACTCTCAGTATTCATTAACTGTGTTATTAATTCAAAAAAGTAGTAACTTTTCAAGATTTACAAGGTAAAATAAATTCTTTATACAAATGCTAATTGTTTAAATAATTGCAAAGTATTAAAAAAATATATCACTCATAACATTCACTAATTGTGTTATTAATTAAAGAAAATAATACGTTTTCACGATTTATAGGGGAAATAATTTTAAAAAAATAATAATAATTGTTTAAAAAATTCAAAATCAGTTAGAAAGTACTTGGAAACGTCAGCGCAGAAACTGTAGGCCACAGGTTCTGCTCGGAGCCGGTGTCATTTTTAGATGGCAGTTGCTCCCAGTGGCACCCTGCGGTGGCTGTTTAACCCTTTTTTGAATTACATATAATATATATATATATATATATATATATATATTCATTTAAATTAGCCCGAAGTTATGTAAGGGGAATAAATCTGTCAAATCAATACTTGGTAAATTTGTATAAACGAAAATTGTTTAAACAATGTTATTTAACTTTTATTATCATAATCGGAAAGATCTAAGTGATCCCTCAATAATGTGAGGAAAAAGAATGGGTTTTACGATTTTCTTCGCGTATTTTTTATAATGTTAAGATTGTACAACACCATATATAACAAAAAAAAAGGGCAGAGACAAAATCGGACGACTTCCGTTCGACGGTATTTCAGGAGCCCTGAATGACCCTGAAATTGTGCAAGGGAAATGAAAAAAAAGTTTTGGTAAATTTGTTTAAACAATACTTTTTTAAAGTTCAACAATCATATTCGGGGAGTCCTAATGAGCCTTAACGTAGGGTAAGAAAATAAATTTGTTTAATTCATTTTTAGTGGGATTGTTTAAACAAAAATTGTTTAAACGTTTTTTTTTTAATTTTTGATTATCATATTCCCAGAGCCTTAAATGTGCCCTAAATTATTGTATGAGGCGAATTTTCTGTAAAATCATTTTTAGTACGTTTTACAGCAATGTTCGGCCAGCTTCAGGTTAAGCTAGCGCAAACACCATTTAAAAAAATATATTTGAGCCCTAAATTTGGGACTACGAGCCCAAATTAGCCCTAAATTATGCGAGTGGAAAGAATGGGTTTTATGCTTTTCTTCAGTTATTTGTTAGAACTTTAAGGTGGCACAACGCCATATATAACAAAACTAGCTATGAATTCGATCTCGAGTGTTTCCACTTCGTTTGGATTGATAATTATATGGTGCTCATTTCACGAGCACTTTGCTTCCCGTTAGCAAATGTATTTGCTTCCTCATAGAGGAAGCATTAGTTATTTTTTTCAATAATAGACAAACCAAAGTCTTCATTTTGATCAATTTAAAAATAGAAATGTACAAAAAATGCAAAACTACAAAATAATACAAAAAAAATTTTTAACACAAAGACAAATCAGACAAATCAAATTTTGTATTCGAAATGATAATTTTTCGAGCTGGAAAAGGGATGGGAAAAGTTCTGTAGCACCCTATTCCTTTCACAGCTTTATGATTTCTTTACAAAAATTGTCAGAATTACCCTATTTGAAAACTTAGGATCAAAAAGTCTTTTCTATTCATGCGTCAACTTTGAATTATGTCAATGAAACAAGTTTTTCTGTTTGGAGCAGATGACTCAAATATTATAAATGAGCATAACTTTCTTAATCTTCAATAAAGTGTATTAATATTATAGATTAATCGATTTGCCTTGAATCAAGGAATCTTTTCCGTTCTTGCATCAATTTTGAATTATGTTAGTGAAAAAAGTTTTACTATAAAAAACCGATTTTCAAAATATATAAATCACAATAAGTTCCATACTCTTTAATACAATGTATTAATATTATAGGTCAATCGATTCGTTTCGAACCAAGGAATCTTTTATATTCTTGCATCAACTTTAAATTATGTTGAAAAAAAAAAAGTTTTACTATAAAAACCCGTATTTTCAAATATTATGCATTACCATAGCTTCCTTACTCTTCAATAAAATGTATTAATATTAAAGGTCATTCGACTCGAATCAACACATCTTTTCTGTTCTTGCATCAACCTTGAATTATGATAATGAAAAAAGTTTTACTATAAAAAACCGATTTTCAAAATATATAAATTACCATAACTTCCCTACGCTTTAAGAAAATATATTGATAATATATGTCAATAGATTCGTCTCGAACCAAGGAATATTTTATATTCTTGTATCAACTTTGAATTATGTTAATGAAAAAAGTTTTACTATAAAAAATCGATTTTTCAAATATTATTAAGTGTTCAGCAAAAATGCAACAAATATTTTTAGAAATCCTTCAGTCAGTTTCCAGATATTAGTCGGGAAAATAAGCCCTCCAAATTTCATCAATTTATCTGCGACCGTTTTCAAGTTATCTTGTTCACAAAAAAGCGTGACATCCACACACACACATCCAGACAATTGTTTAGAACATTGTATTAGACATTTTTAAATTGGGGTAGGTTTAATTAAATGAATTTAAAAATTTTGGAAAATGTTACCATTACAAAGCTTCCTCTATGAGGAAGCAAAAAAGGGCAAAGGAAAAATCGCACGACTTTCGGTCGTCGATATTTCAGGAGCCTTAAATGAGCCTGAAATTATGCAATGGAAGTGAAAAAAAGATAATTTTTTGGTTAATTTGTTTAAACAGTAATTGTTTAAACCATTTTTTTAAAGTTCAAATATCATATTCGGGGAGCCTTAAATGATCCTTAACGTAGGATAAGAAAATAAATTTGTTTAATTCATTTTTAGTAGGATCGTGTAAACATTTTTCAAAAATTTTGATTATCATATTCCTAGAACCGTAAATGAGTCCTAAATTATTGTATGAGGTGAATTTTCTGTAAAATCATTCTTAGTACGTTTTACAGCAATGTTCGGCCAGCTTAACGTTAGGCTAGCGCAAACACTATTTTTTACAAAAAATAATAGAGCCCTAAATTTGGGAATATGGGCCCAAATTAGCCCTAAATTATGAAATAGGTTACATCTATATACCTCAATAGTGTTGTGCCAGCTTAAAATGCCTTAAAAATATCTTGAAAGTACTTTCTTATTTTTTAATGTTCCTGCTGGATTTACCACAAGTGCTTAGTCTCCTGAAAAAGGATAAAATGGCGGTTGAGTCCTTATGCATTTTCACCCTTCAATTGTTAATTTTGAATGCGAAATCTTGGTAACGTAGTGGCCTTTGAATTGCTTCCATCAGTTGTAATCTATCGACGGTCGTTTTGTATTGTAGTCATTCATAGTTTATTGCAAATTTTCGATTGACTGCAAATCGTATCCAATTGTTTTGAATTTTACGTTCCAGATGGCGCCTCTTTAGCGGGAAAATTAAAAAATGATCAAGTTTTCTCATTAGAAAGGTTAAAATTCATTACGTGGGTCATTATAGAATAGATCGTCTGGACGTCGTTCCGACGTGATTTCAAAAAATATTTTGTATTGAGATATAATATTCGTAGATTTTCCCTGAGTTGAATTGCACTATATATAAGCGTTAATATTTGATTCCGTTTGTAAAAATGATTTTAAAATAATAGTATGCAATAAAAAAAATGGTAGGTGCGGTATATCACAAAATTTTGTTATTTTAGATGAAAGCATAAAATAATTTGAATCAGACTAAAATCATATCATGATTTACGAATTTAAGTTTCATGTGGTAACAATATATTTTAATTAAAGTACTAATTTTATTTTAATAATTAATTATAAACACTGCAATTTAACACCCGATTAAATTTTGCAATGTTCCTTGTTTTTATTTAAAACCAGTTTGAAAATGACGTTAGGATATCCTTTTTTTAGCCGGTACGAAACGGAATAACAATATGAAAGAAGTTATCTCTTAAAATTCGATTGCTTTACATGTCAAACTATGCAAATCATTTTTTTGTATACATGCGTAAGAAATGATACTTTGAACGTCTGTTTAGCAAGCGTAAAATGATCAATTCTCCACGAAACCATTATTACAGCATATTAAAACTGAATTTCATATATGTTTCTGATTATTTTTTCGCGCATAAAATATATTTCTTCCCGCCAATCGACGCTGCCTTAATCTCTTGGCATTAAAAAGAAACAGTAGAAAATCGGGGAATCCCGATTATTATCTATTATTTTTAATAAGTACATAACATATGTAACAGTAGATTCTTTGCAGATGCAATCGTCCAGTTTGAAAAAAAAGAATGGCTAGCACAATTTTGTGCTATTGATTAAATTACTTTTTTTAAATCTTTCTAAATCCTTTCTCCTGTTGGAGGTTCCGCACCTGGTTACTCGCCCACCACCTCTTGTTACGCACTTCTAAACACAAATAGTATGAGTAACTCGAGCGGGGCACCGATTGCTCGCTCTTGTTGCTCAATGTACCTACTTGTTTTTTAATTAGAAAATTTTCTTCAAAATGAAATTTGAAATTCTTTACACGCAATAAAGAATTGAATTGATAAAATTGTATTTAAATCAAATGCAGTTTTTGTTATTTGAATATATTTGATAACTTTATATAATTGTAAAACAACATTTTTGCATCAGAACGTTGTTTTCTGGAAATTATGGATTATTCTTGTACTAATTGGTTTCTTTATTTTGTGTAAAGAATTTAAAAAAAAACTTTTCAATTTCATAATTTAATACTAGTATTATATTTTTCGTTTGAGAAACAAGCATACCTATAAAAATATAATTTCAATTTAAAAAACTTACACTAACAGTAATTAAATATACTTCTATAATGTGGAAAGAGTAAAAATATTATTTCATTGTCTTTACGTGATTATCAAAGTATTTTTAAATATAAACCGGGCGAGGTGTGTCCCATCGAAACATTTGATCGGGTGAGCAGAGTTTTACCATCTAAAGATATACACTGCAAGTTACATATTTTTTCATCATACCTCAATTGAAATGATGAAAAATTGTATGCATGACTCGGGCCGAGGCAGCGATTTCACTCGTGTGATATCTGATATTTGCCCTCGCTTCGCTCGGGCAGCTAACTTCGCACTCGTGCAATCGTTGCCTTTCGACCCTCGTCACGCAATATACAATTCCTTCTACATCTTAGGAGATATCTGAAGAAGAAAAAGGAAGATTTAACTGTAAGGCCAGCCTTGGGTCTGGTTGGCCAAGTATTGAGGTAGTTTTTTCGTGTCACACGGAGAAAACTGTATGGTTGTAAGATCCATAAATGTGGTTGTAATAACCACAAAAAATAGTGAAATATGGTCCAACTATAACTGTGGTTCCCACAACGACATAGCTGTTTCTGTGAGAGACTAGTTGTAAGATCTACACTGTATGGTTGCCGCAACCACTGTGCACGCGTACACTGTGCAGTTGCAGCACCGATACACTGTGGTAGTCACAACCACACAGCTAAAGTTCTAATTAATAGGATGTATGAATGAATAGGATCTAAAGGTTCTCATGAATAGGATGTATCTGTCACAACTAGCATTGCTGGTTGAATAAATAATTCTCAGCATTAATGATACATAAGTTTTCATTTAAATTTGCATGTTACTAAGACAAAAAAAAAGAGATTCTGCGACTTCACGTGCAGAACGTGCCTGGTTTGAAATGCATTCGGTCCAACGTACAACGTTTACAAGTTTCGCTTGAAATATATAAATTTACTTATAATGCACACAGTTTTATTCGGCTTAAACGAAATTCAAAAACTTAAATTAAAAACATCATAGTTGCAATGTACAAAATTCACTTGCACTCACTGTTCACTTGCATTCGAAGCACACAAGAAACAATATGATGGCGCACGTGAATCTGCGCAACTATGCGCAGCGAATCAGAAATGGGCGAGATACGTGAGATACGAACACTGTGGTTGTGGGACATTCACGCGTTGTGATTGTGGCTACCACAAGCCTGTAGCTACAAGATTGTGGTTATGACAACCCTATCATGAGATGACCCAACTGCACGCAAAAGAAGCGGCAGATATTAAATGTGGATGGGCTACAAATAGCGTGGTTGTGGGAGATACAACACTGCAACTAAAAGCGCGTGGTTGTGGCAACTACGTCATCGGGATCTGACAACTTAAATAAAAGATGTTTCAACAAGAATAGTGGATAATGCAACCATATTGTATGCAACTTGATAATTTTAGTTACTGCAACCACGTCAGTTTTCTCCGTGCAACAGTCAGAATCGCATATTTAGTCTCTGAACCCGGCACTGAATGGCACAGCAGATTCTAGACTTTAGGGATGCTCGATGTAAACAACTTCTGATACAGCACTGACTATCCGAGCGTATAGTCTGGCAAGGGACGCTCCGGGGGGGGGGGCCAGAAGCAGTCAAACGTGAAGATGGCCAAATAGAGGGGGGCCTTATCATGAGGCATAAGTGTAATAATATTTCGAAGCAGTATTTTCAATTACTTTTAGTACTAAAATCAGCACTTAAATTAAAATATATTGCTAATACATGAAACTTAACTTCGTAAATGATGATATGATTTTAGTCTGATTCAAATTGTTTTATGTTTTCATCTAAAATAACAAAACTTTGTGATGTACCGCATCCACTATTTTTTCAGTGCATTCCATTCTTTAAAAATCATTTTTATAAACGGAATGAAATATTAACGTTTATAAATAATGAAATTCGAGTTTAGGAAAATCCAAGAACATTATATCTCAACATCAAATGGTTTTTAAATCATGTCGCAACGACGCGACGTCTGGAGTCCAAACGATCCATTCTGTAATGACCCGTGTAAATCAACTAACGCATTCGACGGAATAGCTGCAGTATCTTGTGAACAGCTAATTTATGTATTTTAGGTGATATTTTAAAGATAAAATTCCCAAACACGGTGCTCGTCTGAGGTCTTTAGGTTTGTCTTGACTGACGAAAAATTCTGAGAAGGCTATTCTATGGTTTTTGACCCGTAGAATCCGAAAATGAAGGTCCCAAAACCGTAGCTGCTCCCCTTTCCAAGATATGGTCGAAAAATGTGATTTTTATTAAAAATGATGCATTAAATTGGGAAAATAAAGTACGCTATGTAATTCTGTCACAAATAGTAAACATTTTTATTAAAATTGTATAATTGAGTGTTTTATAAATTAAACGAGGAGAATTCTACAACATCATCTTTCAGTCTTTGTGGGTAAGAGGAATCACTGATCAAATTATAAATTGCTTCTTCATTGTCTCTCATGTCTGATAAACTAATAAAACAGTAAGGACACGGAAATGTCGCTGTCGCTGTTTGTTGAGCAATTTATAATACTGATAGAGACAAACATTATGAATTGAAAACATATGGAGATTTGAAAAAAGATAATCAGAAGTATGTTTCTTTAGGTCGTAAAACCAAATTCTCAAAAGATCGTCACATTACAATAAATGGGCCACTGTTTGTAGAGAAAGATAATATATGTGTACTAGAAAAATGCATCATACCCGGGCTACATATTCTACAAGGGATTGTCAATTACCTTTTCTGGGACGGTCTAGTACCGTTACTTGGTCGAGAAAGAGCACTACACTGGCCTGTGAAACTGAAAGTAGTATCCCAAAATTATCATGGTGAAATATTTGAAGGAAATGCATGCAGAAAATTGATGAAAGAACCCGATGAATTACTGGATCCTAATATTTATAAAGTTGCAGGTCAGTTTGTTTCGATACCTTACAGAAGTGCATTTAAAGCGATGAACAAAATAGTTGATTTCTGCTTTTCTACAAGAAAAATTGACAATATTAATCACCTAGACGGTTTGCTTGAAGAACTAGCAAAGGCAGTAAGGGAAACAGATATCTCGATCACATTGAAACTACATGTTTTATTTGAGCATCTTAAAGATTGTTTAACATTTTTCGAACATTCAGAAGGTTTAGGACTATGGTCAGAACAAGCGGGAGAATCAGCACACAGAGAATTTTTACGATTTTTCGAGAAAAGACAAATAAATTTGATCAGTGATTCCTCTTATCCACAAAGACTGAAAGATGCTGTGGTAGAATTCTCCTCGTTTCATTTATAAAACACTAAATTATACAATTGTAATAAAAATGTTTAATATTTGTGACAGAATTACATAGTGTACTTTATTTTGCCATTTTAATGCATCATTTTTAATAAAAAATCACATTTTTCGACTATATCTTGGAAAGGGGAGCAGCTAAGATTTTGGGACCTTCCTTTTCGGATTCTACGGGTTAAAAACAATAGAATAGCCAACTCAGAATTTTTCGTCAGTCAAGACCAACCTAAAGACCTCAGACGATCACCGTGCAAATGGTCATTACAATTTTACATTTCAAAATGCCCGATTAAAATCAATTGATTTCATTACGGAATTTTTTTAACAGTTATCATTTCCCTCATAGTTTTGATAACTAATACACCAAAGCATGGTGCATTAGTTAATTTTTGTTGGGCTCCCGCGTGGGAAGAACCCTTGCCTACTAAAAAAAAGTCAGGAATCGTCACAAATGGTCAGAAGTTCTGACGATTCCTGAACATCCTGACCATTCCTGACGAGTCTGACGATTTCTGAAGATATGCTAATTCACATCCTACCAGGTAGCTCATCGGCTAGGACCACAGGTAGGCCAACCGAAAAGGATTAAAAATTGAAAATAATTTTTTTGTCAATGTTGCATATACAGATTCAAAAGTTACAAATTCAGAATCTACGGGTTTCAAGGATTTCAGATACCTAAAAATTTTCCTAAAAAATTTAAAATTAGATTAAATATAATGTATCTTGTAAAGAGAAAGAGATACGTCAAAACGGACAAAATTTGCAGGTTCACCTTGCAGAGTCATTTAATATATAAATATTAATAATTAAATATGAGTAAAAAGAGAATATGCATAAATAAATATAAATAAATAATATAAATAATCTGTGAAATATAACAGGGATTAGGTTTTATGGCATTCTATTCTTGGACCCGTAATAAAAGGATTATCCTTCGAACCCAAGCTCTGACGATTTCTGTCGAGAAACGTAACAAAAGTGGTCAGAAATGGTCAGAAGTCCTGACTTTTTTCTGACGATTCCTAACTTTTTTAGTAGGGTTATGAAAAATACATGGCATTTTAAGCCAAAAACGAATCCTCTAGGTTGAAAAACGAGTCTCTGGGGCATTTTTGAACTTGGAACTTCGAATACCCGCTTTTCGACAAAAGTGCATCTAAATTCAGCATGTGCAACAGTGCACGGAGAAAACTGCATGGTTGTAATATCCATAAATTAGGTTGTCACAACCACAAAAAATAGTAGAATATGGGCCAACTACAATTGTGGTTTCTACAACCACATAGCTGTTTGTATAAGAGACTAGTTGTGAGGTATACACCGTGTGGTTGTAACAACCACACAGTGAAGGTTCTCATAAATAGAATGTATCTGTCACAACCAGCATTTCTGGCTGAAGAAAAAATCTCTTCACTTCTATTTAAATTTGCATGCTATCAACACGGTGAAAATGGAAGGTCATTTTGGCCATCTAGATGTGCAGACCAACTATATTGCAGGGTCAACTATAGGACAGCCCTTGAAGATGGCTAAAGCGACTATCTCTAGAAGCTTAAAACAAGAGGTTCAAATCGATCATCTCAGCGTGTCGACTTGGTCATCTCGAACGGTCGACTCAAGCGTCATAGAGAGTCGAACCGATCATCAGAGAGAGAGGGATTGATCATTATAAAGGGTCGAATCGCTCATCATAAAGGGTCGATTTGGCCATATCAGATAGTCGACTTGATCTACTCGGACAGTCGACCTGGCCATCTTAGGGGGTCGATTTGATTATCCTACATTTTCTATATTTGTTGTCTTTTTCCTACTTATTCCAGTCTCTCTCTTATAAGAGACTGGAAATTATGAAATTAAGTGGAACCTATAAAACCTGAAAATTTATATGAAATACATGAATTCTGAAAGCATTTTTTATTCTTTGTGGAGAGTGAGGTGTATGAAACATAATTTGATATGCAAAAACAGTGCACATTGACAATATATTTTTTGGAGCACGAAAGGCTAAGAACACGGCACAGTGTCACACTGAATTGTAAGATTTCAAACATTGAAGTGAATTCAGAAACCAATATCCCACATCTCGTTAGTTTCTGCATCATCAAAGAATGCTGAAATTTTTTGCACGTTTTCGGTTTGAAACGACACGGTGACAACAAATTGATGGCTGAACGAATGTTCGAAAAGCAGTTTAAACTTATTAAAAACATGTTTAAGTTCAATAAACAGCAAATGTAACGCTGAACGTCGACAACCGGATTGGTTAAGGTTGGCGCGCTTATTTGAAATTATTCAATATGAAAACCAAATGTGTACAGCAAATAATAAGAGTGAAGTTATTACAAATAATTCTTTGCTCACAAGGAAGACCTATAAAATGAAATTTAAATTATTTATTAGATTTTCTCCTTAAAAATAAGTGATCGATTTTAATTTTAAAGAAAGGAATATCTTTTTTATCCTAAATATGAATGTACAATTATTCCTAATATTCTTATGCACTTTACATTTATTATTTGTTTGAAAATTTGACTTACACATTCAATCATTTTAAATAAACATGCTCACGGTCACTAATCAGGTTGGCCCTCCGCGATGGGTCATTTGCTCTTCCGTGGATGGTCGAAATGAGTGAGAACAAGATGATCGTATTGACCATCCCGAAAGGATACCTTGCTTATCCCTGATAGTGATTCTGACCTTCTTACAACACTCGAACTGGCGTGAAGACTGAATCCATTTTAAATCAAGCAGGTTCTACAATTATTGGAGTTGCAGAATCTCTCGGGGACGAAATATGTATGTAAATTGTGTACACATTTTTCCTTGATTCTGCATTGTTCAGACACTTGTTAATATCCCAATATGTCAGCACTTTAGTAATTGCATTAGATTGCACTCTCTTTTCTCCTGCATTGGTGCCACACAATAAGCAATATTATGGCGTCAGGGGCCTGATGGGTGACACTACGTGATGTGTTTTGGCGTACGTGAATCTGCGCCTCCATCTGCGCATCTATGCGCACCAATCAGAACTGGATGAGAAACAAATACTGTGGTTGTGGGAGATACAAGCACTGTGGTTGTGGCAGCTACAAGCCCGTAGCTATAAGCTTGTGTTTGTGACAAATAAGATCACCCAACTGCGCGCAAAAGAAGCGGCACCAATTGAACGATAATGAGCTACAAATAGCGTGGTTGTGGGAGCTACAACACTGTAGCTAAAAGCGTTTGGTTGTGACAACTATGTCATTTGGATCTCACAACGTAAATAAAATATGTCTCAATAAGACTATTGGATAATGCAACCATATTGTATGCAACTTGATAATTTTAGTTACTGTAACCATACCAGTTTTCTCCGTGTGTTATACTTTTCCTTTGAACATGAAATATACCCACTTCTGTTGCTTTCGAGACATTAGTACGAGTATAGTGCCAATAGAGTACATAGGTCCTAGTATCATCCCCCACTCAAACCCGAAAGTTATAATGTTAACCCTGACTTAGAAAAACGCGAATATCTCATGAACTAGAAGCGGCCATAAGAGTCCTATTCGTGCGGACGCCAACATATTAATAATGAATGTTTTCCTCCTTATTTTCTTTAATTACTTTCATTTGACACCCTATATAAAAGTTGATCAGTGACAGTTTTGGATGAATTTAGAGTGCAGTGAAATATGCCAAGGAGACGGAATGGGGAGATACCACTTCCGGAAGGGTGGGATGTCGCACAAGACTTTGATGGAAAGGTATACTTCATTGACCACAACACAAGGAAAACAACATGGATCGATCCTAGAGATAGGTAAGTTGAAACTTTGTTTTAGAGATTAGAGGTCAAGAAAATATTAAAAAGTTCGGAACATTGAAAACATCCAGCAATTTAGAGACTACTTTTGCTGCAAAGATATCATGAATGCGAGTGAATTCAGAAAAAAATAATGTACTCTTAAATTCAATAATGGTTGTGGAATTGGCGAAATAGGCTTGAACCCGCTTGAATCTACACCTCATAAATTCAATATGATTGAATGCATGTACAGTAAGATTCATGTATGCCTTCCCCCATGAAGTTGTGTATTTGTTGTTTTTCAATGTAAAATCAAATTCACACCCAACTTCATGAGGAAAGGCATACATAAATCTTATTATACATAGGAATAAGAGGAGATTAGGCATATTAAGCTCTCTGAGTTAGGAGCGGTGATTGATTCCCTTTTTTCAGGGAGACGGGGGAATTTGGTATAGCCAAATGCATGAAAGTGAGGTCAGAAAAGCAGCCCTCCCCCCATGTCTATCTCATTAATGCTTGAATAGCATTTTCATCTTTGAAGATCCAGCTTCTTTTCCCTTTATAAGATTATCTTGCGGTTCGTTAAGCTGGCAGGACCACATTGCAAAAATGGAGTGAAACCCTATAGGGAATTTAGGGCTGATTTAATGCCCTATTGCCAAACTTAATGCTCTGCATTTAAACAAAAAAACCGGTGTTCATGCTAGTTTAACGTTAAGGCTCATGTAGGGGGTAATCTAACCTACAAAACTCACCTCAAAAAATTGATTTCGAATGCTGGCGCACCGAACGGATGTCAGGGGGCAATTTTTTCCCCCACAGGAAGCACATATCCCTATTTGAGGGGGAAAGTCCCTCCGAAACGTCAACACTCGCGATAAATATTAAAAAATTAACAAAATAACACAGTTTTCAAACGCTGAAAAAAAGTAAACAGAAACAGTACAATCAGCGCCGCGTGGTATCTCGATCGATCGCTAAATCTATTTAAAAGGACTTCTGGCGTCATATTCAAAATAGAAAAAGCATTGAAACATGTGTGGGAGTAATAATTCTTAATAAGTTATAATATATTATTTAAAGAACATAACAAATAAATATTATTTACAAAAAATATAAGAAAAAAAAGAAGGAAAAATATATTCAACGCAAAATACTGACTGATAAAATAGATAAATAAAACTTTCCACATTTTCTTCTAATTCTGAGTTGATCTTATAACATTCCCGTCAAACCACCCACACAGAAGAAATAATTTACATATAGCTAAAGAAGATTTGGTAAAGATTTTCCAAATTTGTAATTAGCAAAAATAAGCATTTTCCACAAAATGCAATGTTATTGTGTTTATGATTTTTTCAGAGGAACCTTAGGCTATATAATGCAAACCTAACACTCCATCAAATCCACCCACGTATTAGAAATCAATTCTAGTAAGCTGGAAAAACTTGGTAAATATATTGCTGTATTATTCTTTGACGAAAAAATAACATTTTTAGAAAAAGTCGAAGTCGATGTTTCTATGATTTTTTGATGTGATCCTCAGTCAATAGATTGTTATCAGAACACCCATGCAAACCCACTCTCGCATTAGAAATAAATTCTAGAAAACTGGAAAGACTGTCAATATTTTTTTATGGTGGCCATTGAGCACCATGAAAACGATT
>CAKNYM010044025.1:50750-84886 GCA_932195095.1 Andricus curvator
AGACGTTCAAGCAATTTTTATTTAAGTTTCGTTAAGGAACACCGTGAAAGGTACATTTGTATTTCAAATTGCGTGAACTGTTAATTACCTTATGTTATTTCAGCATTATGTTTTAAATATGTACAACTTTTAATACTAATCAGTTTCTCTTTTTCATTATTTTCGAGAATATTGACTTTCAAATTTTCGCAACAATTTTATTTTCTATAAATATTATTCTTTTTTTTCATAATGTTTACCAATTATATTTAAAATTAGAAGTATGTGTGAAGTTTCTTAAACGAAAAACACATTTAGTTACTTGAATCAACTAAACATGCTCAAATAAATAATTACTTTGAACTGACCAAATTAGTTCGTTGTGTTTTTTAAAAATAACCAAAGGTTTAATTGCGCTGACCAAATTTTTCAGTTTCAACAAACAAATTAGGTTGAACCAACTGTTTTGTTGCATCAACTCAATCTTTTCTCTGAGTGCTCCTAGAATAGAATGTGATATTTTTTAAAGCTTTTTTCATGCAAAAAAATTATAAATAAAACACAGTATTAAGGCCATGTGACGAGTGGGTCACGTGACCGGATTCCTACCTTACCGACAATTTTTTTATTTGTAAACTTATTTTCACACGAATAGCCACATCGAGTTGAAAATTTGGGATAATAAATAAAAAACACTAAGAAACGCGGCTCTGGTCCTACATTTTTATAATTATGAAAAAAGCAAAAAAAAATCTGCCCGCTTCGCGGGCACATTCTCATCGCGCGCTTGGCGCGCGGCTCGCTTTGCTCGCAAGTTTGAGCGCGCCTAGGGCGCGCGACTATTGGATCTCGCGCTACGCGCTCGGGCGTATTTACATCGCGCTTTACGCTCGGCTCCTCTAGATTTCTGAACTTCGTGTTCGACTTCGATGAAAAGAAAAAGTTTGTTTGCAAATCTTATGAAATTATCAAAACCTCTACATATTAAGTGATTGTTAAATTTGTTTTTATTTTAGACTGAAAAGGAACTTTATTGACTCAAGGTTCTATCGACCTTAAGGAACACATTCTCATCCAGACACTCGCGCTCGATATTTGATTTGAAAATCATTTGAACCTTGCGTTTCTCGCTCGGTTCTGTGCACCGTATGATAGAAACAAAAAAGTTTGAGCGCACTTACTACGCGCGATTTGGTAAATACACTGAGCGCGCACTTTGTGCTTCGTGTTATATGTTCTTCATATACAAATTACTAAATTTGTATTTGATTTCAAATGAAAAATAATTATATAATTTAGGCGACAAATTTTATCAGTTAACATTTTATTTTAGCTTGTGCCGTTTTTCAAAAAAGTTAATTTTTTTCATTTTGAATATATTCTTACAACAAAAATTGATTACAAGTTTGTAAACCTTTTTTTAATGCACAATTTTTGTTCATTTATCTGTTTTCGCACCTTGCATTGTTTTTTCAAAAATTTGATTTTTTTTATTGTCAATGTTATTTTCACGAATAAAACAAAAACTACGCATCCTATCGAAACATGATTCACAACAAATTTGTACCTCCTTCTTGGATGTACACATTTTGTTTATGTCATTTTTTTCGTAGCTCCTGTTATTCGTCTACAAATTTGATGTTTCTATGTTCAATGCTGTTTTTTACGAATAAAACGAAAACTACGCGTCATATCAAAAAGTGAGTCATTAGAAATTTGTAGATCTTTTTTAGGTGCACAATTTTGGCAGAATGATCTTTTCTCGTATCTTGCATAGTTTGACAGCAAAATGGAATTTTTTATTTTTCGAAAAATTAAAAAAACTGTTATGAAAATATTATATTTTGTTCAAAAAGCAACGTTTTTCTCCTCCTGACTTTTTTTCATATCGTGCGTTTTTCGGCCTAAAATGTTCATTTTCGTTTGTTTTTTGGAATTTTGAAAATCCTATAACTCCAGTAATTTTTTTTTTATCACGAAAAGTCATTAGGATATTTTGTTCGTCATTTTGCGTACTACTAATAACCGTACATAGAATTTTCAAATCTTCAAAAAAAGTGGTCTCAAAAATTTTCAAAATGTGCTCACTTTTTGAATTTTTATCCAAAATAGCTGGTTAACGAACTCGTTCTTTCTTTTTAGGCCATAAAAAAGTGTGCCAAAGCTTAATCAAATCTGATCATTTTTTCGAAAGTTATCGTGGCTACATACAGACAGACTACAGACAGACAGACACCTTGGTAAAAATCGTTTTTTCTGACTCAGGAGGTCTCCAAACGTGGAGATTTGATGAAAACCGACTATGTCAAATTTTACATAAAACCAATACCTTCTCATTAGAATGAGAATGTAAAAAATTGGTATAAAAAAATTTTTTTATACTTATACAAATTTAGGACCAGAGCCGCATTTCATAGTGCTTCATATTTAGTTTCCCAAATTTTCAACTCGATGTGGCTATTCGTGTGAAAAAAAGTTTACAAATAAAAAAAGTGTCGGTAAGGTAGGAATCCGGTCACGTGACCCACTCGTCACATGGCCTAAAAAATAACATTCAATTTTGTACAATTTGCTCACATTCGACCTTCACGCTTGCATACAATTCCAAATCAATCAGAAGTATTAACCAGGAGTATCGCAAAGGGCAGAACATTATTAAAATAAGTCATAAATCATTGTGATGACTAACTAGAACTAATGTCCAGCAGGTTACAGTGAGAAAAAAATTGTTTATAATATTATAAACAAACTATTGATCAAACTTCTTTTTTTTTATTCGCAATGATTAGCTATTTTTAATCCTCATATTTTGTATTAAATATGACAGATAATAATACGCACTTAAAACTTTTTAAGAAAAACTGCTGTTTACTAATTATTTAAACAATTTTTATAAACAAATCCACACTTTAACAATTTTTTCATGAATAGGCTTTATTTTTTTGTGGAATCAACTTGAAATGTTTTGCCAAAGACTCTTAGCTGTCATATTTTCATTATTGCAGAAACATTATTCTAAACAATTTTCATAAACAAAATGTTTATATAATCAACAATTATTGTCATTATGAAAAACATGGCAGCAAAAAGTTTGTTTTTCTTATCTTCCCGGCACTTGAATTCAATGCACAGAGGTATAAGAAAGAAAAAAATTGTTAACTTGTAAAGTTAATTATAATGAACAAATTGTTCCAACAAATAATCGACATGAGGGGATATTCGTCTTCAAAGTATATTTCGACTCTGAAATTGCTTGTTTTTATCGTTAGGATGATATGTGGCCATTAAAATTCAAGACTGGATGTTATTGATTCTATTAACAAATTGTTGAAACAAATGTACAGCACAGACATTTATAGGCAGAATTAACTCGTTTTTTCTTCCAGTCTTGTTGTAATTATATTAGCAATGATGTTTTCTGAAAAAAATTTACCACTTATCAATATTTCTTTATTTTCTAAACAAATGCACATTATAGGCGTTTTTAAGCGGAAAGAAATCGTTTTTTTCTGACCTTTTTACAAATTATATTGACAATGATGTAAGTTTCTTGTTTTCTGTTCAGTATTGACGAGGTAATTTGAAACAAACGTAAAATAAGTGATTCTTAAAAATGTAAGTATACCGTTATCACATTCAGCTACTACATTATATTGCCACTGATATGTTCTGATGAACTTTGGTTAAAAAATGAAATCTATTAAATTTGTAACATAATTTCAACAAGATTTCACGAAATAAAATTGATTTTCTGCTTATAAACGCCCAAATTGTGAAAACAAATTGGCATAACAAAATTTCATCTAGACAATGCATTCTTAATATAGTTTAGAAAATAATAAAAGAACGGACGATTTCTGACTATAAATATATGCCATTCACATTTGTTTATATAATTTGTTTATAAAATAAACGATTGCCGATGCTTGGCAACATTTTGCTATAGAACATCATTGGCCATATAATTACAACAAGGTCAGGAGAAAAAACAATTTCTTTTCGCTTAAAAAAGCCTTATACATATTTAGATTTGCTGTTTATATAACTCGTTTATAAAATGAACAAATATTAATAAATAGCGAATTTTTGTTAGAAAACATCATTTGCAATATAATTTCGGCAAGTTCAAAAGAAAAAACAATTTCTTTTCCCTTAAAGACGGCAAAAATGTGCCGCTTTTTATATAATTTGTTTATAAAATAAATATTAATGGGTGGTAAGATTTTTCCAGAAAACATCATTGGCAACTGCTTGGCAAATTAATGCTAAGAAAATGATAATTCTACATTTTATCTGGAATGTTTCGGAAATTATATAAAACTCTGTTCAGTTATCGCTTATATCCGCTACTCTTGAATTAGTTCCATAAACTTTATAAAACTTATTTTTTCCGTGTAGTATCAAAAGTTGTACATATTTCAAACATAATGATGAAATAAAATAAGGTAATTAACAGTTCACGCAATTTCAAATACAAATGTACCTTTCCTTTAAACTCCTTTTCATTTAAATAAAGTTAGTCTAATATTCTGACAGGCTTTTGGCCATTAGACGAGTCGGCCGATCGTTACGCTAACTTCCTGACCTGAACCGCCCGATAGACTATAAAAAGGTTCCGCAGGCAAATGCGTCTATTCGGCGCCGTTTAGCCAAGTTGCAAGTGGCTAAATCAGGCCTGCCCAAGTAGGGGAAAACTGCTCGTTCACCACATGTTCGAGTTCCACCACCACGTCCCTCTTCACAGGTCCAGACGCTTGGGGGGTGATCGCTGTCGTGAAGTTGAATGAATAGAGGTCGGTGGTGGTGTTAAATTCCCCTCTGGAAAATGAGCAGTTTTCGCCTACTTGGGCAGGCCTGGGCTAAATGACGGACTCGGCTACTGAGCTACGACATATACATATGGTTGCGTTATTTCAAAAGTCGTTTCGAAGGCTTCCGTGGTAATTTTAAAAGATTTCAAATCCATTCCGAATAATTCCATTTCATTCGGAATGATTCTGTATATGATTTGTCATTCGGGCTTATTACTTAAAAATTAAGATTTAAACAAAAACCAACCGACTATCTGAAGTCTGAATTTATAAAATTGATTTATTCGATATAATGCGAATAAAAATAGTCTATTCTGACGAATTCAAGCTGAATGAAGAGCAAAAGAATTAATTTTCAGTGTACACTGAAAAAAAAGATTAGTTGGGACAACTAGTAAAATTGTTGGGACAACTATTTTAGTTAGTAAATAATGGTACTGCTATTTAGTTAGTTGTGTTAGAGAAGTCAATTAGTAGCACAGATGACTAATTTATTAGTAACTCTGACTACTAAAACGTTACTAATGTAAAGGTATGTTAAGCTGACGTAACCACATGTTCCAATCGAGTTACAACCTATTTCATAATTAAGAGCTCATTTAATGCTAATTTAATGCCCAATTGCCAAATTTAATGCTCCACTATTTTTTTTTTAACCGTGGGTTACGTTAGCTTAACGTTAAGCTAACGTAACCACATGTTCCAATCGAGTTAAAACCTATTTCGTGATTAAGGGCTCATTTAATGCTAATTTAATTCCCTTCTGCCAAATTCGATGCCCCAATATTTTTTTAAAAACCGTGGGTTACGCTAGCTTAACGTTAAGCTGACGTAACCACATGGTCGAATCGAGTTAAAACCTATTGCATAATTAAGGGCTCATTTAATGCTAATTTAATGCCCTTTTGCCAAATTCGATGCCCCAATATTTTTTAAACTAGCCGTGAATTCGATCTCGAGTGTTTCCACTTTGTTTATATTTATAATTATATGGTGCTCATTTCGCGAGCACTTTGCTTCCCGTTAGAAAATGTATTTGCTTCCGCATAGGGGAAGCATTCGTTCTTTTTTTCAATAATAGACAAACCAAAGTCTTCATTTTGATCAATTTAAAAATATAAATTTACATGAAATAAAAAGTTACAAAATAATACAAAAAAATTTTAAATACAAAGACAAATCAAATTTTGTATTCGAAAAGATAATTTTTCGAGCTGGAACAGGGAAGGGAAAAGTTCTGTCACACTTTATCCCTTTCCCAGATTTATGATTTCTTTACAAAAAATTTCAGGAATATTCTATTCGAAAATTTATGATCAAAACGTCTTTTCTATTCATACATGAAATTTGATTTATGTCGATGAAAAAAGTTTTTCTGTTTGAAACAGATGATTCAAATATTATAAATGAGCATAACTTCCTTACTCCTCAATAGAGTGTATTAATATTATAGGTCAACCGATTTGCATCGAATCAAGAAATCTTTTCCGTTCTTGCATCAATTTTGAATTATGTTAGGGAAAAAAGTTTTACCATAAAAAATCGTGCTTTCAAATATTATGCATTACCATAGCTTCGTTACTCTTCAATAAAATGTATAAATGTTATAGGTTAATCGATTCGTCTTGAATCAACACAACTTTTCTATTCCCGCATCAACTTTAAATTATGAGAATGAGAAAATTTTTACTATAAAAATCGATTTAAAACATATATAAATTACCATAACTTCCCTAATCTTTAATAAAATGTATTAATATTGTAGGTCAATCGATTCGTCTCTGACCAAGGAATCTTTTATATTCTTGCATCAACTTTGAATTATATTGAAGAAAAACGTTTTACTATAGAGTGGGGAATTAGTGGGGAAAATAAGCCCTCCAAATTTAATCATTTTATCTGCAACCGTTTTCAAATTATCGTGTTAACAAAAAAGTGTGACATCCCCACACACACATCCGGACAATTGCTTAGAACATTGTATTAGACATTATTAAATTGAGGAAGGTTTAATTGAATGAATTAGAAAATTTTGGAAAATGTTACCATTACAAAGCTTCCTCTATGAGGAAGCAAAAAACAGTGGTTTACGCTAGCTTAACGTTGAGCTGACGTAACCACATGTTCCAATCGAATTAAAACCTATTTCATAATTAAGCGCTCATTTAATGCTATTTTAATGCTCTATTGCCAAATTTAATACTCCACTATTTAAAAAAAACGTAGGTTTAAATGAGCCCTTAATTATGAAATAGGTTTTAACTCGATTGGAACATGTGGCTACGTCAGCTTAACGTTAAGCTAGCGTAACCCACGGTTTTTTTTAAATATTGGGGCATCGAATTTGTCAATAGGGCATTAAATTAGCATTAAATGAGCCCTTAATTATGAAATAGGTTTTAACTCGATTCGGCCATGTGGTTACGTCACCTTAACGTTAAGCTAGCGTAACCCATGGTTTTTTTTAAATAGTGGAGTATTAAATTTGGCAATAGGGCATTAAATGAGCCCTTAACTATGCAATAGGTTCTAACTCGATTGGAACATGTGGTTAAGTCAGCTTGACGTTAAGCTAGCGTTAACTCATGTTTTTTTTAAAATAGTGGAGTATTAAATTTGGCAGTAGGGCATTAAATTAGCATTAAATGAGCCCTTAATATGAAATAGGGTTTAACGCGATTGGAACATGTGGTTACGTCAGCTTTACGTTAAGGTAGCGTAACCCAGGGTTAAAAAAATAGTTGAGTATTAAATTTGGCAATAGGGCATTAAATTAGCATTAAAATAGCCTTTAATTATGAAATAGGTTTTAACTCGATTAGAACATGTGGTTACGTCAGCTTAACGTTAAGCTAGCGTAACCCACGGTTTAAAAAAAATATTGGGGCATCGAATTTGGCAATAGGGCATTACATTAGCATTAAATGAGCCCTTAATTATGAAATAGGTTTTAACTCGGTTCGAACATGTGGTTACGTCAGCTTAACGTTAACCTAGCGTAAACCACGGTTTAAAAAAAAATAGTGGAGCATTAAATTTGGCAATTGGGCATTAAATTAGCATTAAATGAGCTGTCAATTATGAAATAGGTTTCAATTCTATTGGAACATGTGGTTACGTCAGCTTAACATACCTCTAATGTAAAGTAGTCACGAGTACTACACTGAAAGAATTTCAGCACAGCAGACGCGCCAACAGCAGTTGAGCTACGTAGTTAGTATAGCGCTTGCACGGCAGTAGCACGTCTGCTGTCCCACAACGCCGCACCAGCTGTGCCAAACGAAAGGACAAGATCCGTCCTAGCGCGAATATTATGTAAAATGTTGTGCTGATTACGAAAAAGTAGGGTGCCCCCCCCCCCCCGAAAAATGGGGAGGTTTCGAGATATTTGCGTTTTAATTATTTTTTAATTAATGCAATAGTCCTATCGTAATTTGAGGTTTTCAAAAGTTCAAATACATGGTCGGCTAGATTCTAATGTTCATATTTAACAATTTAATGCGCATTTTAGAATGTACATACTTTGACGTGCTGTACCTTTAGCAATTTTTAATCAAATCTTCTGGAAATTTGTACATGGATAATGTAAAGCCTCATTAAAAAGCCAGTTTAAAATCCAATTATAACTCTTTGCGCTGTAAACAATAATGAACAAAGTATCGTTTGCAGCTTCTAATAGTCGTAGAGACTTGTAATAAAGCTGAATAATTTTCATAAAAATTGAAATATAAAATGGCTTTTTCACAATATTTCTATTACTTATACTTGGTTTATTATTAAATTTCATTTTTTTGGTTAAAATGTAATGGATCCCTATTGCTGTTATAAAGGATGATTTTACGGTGGCGGCATGTGGCCCCCATAAACCATCCCAAATTTTTTCTAAGCCAAAGGCGTAGTAGACTTGTCGCTCTTGCAAGGGGCTCTCGCATCCTGGCGCAACTAGCCAGAAAGAGTTGTGAGTGCGAGTAAGACAACAGTCTTACAGCGCGAATAGTTATCATTGGATTAATGAGGCTTTACATTATCCATGTACAAATTTCCAGAAGGTTTTATTAAAAATTGCTAAAGGTACAGCACGTCAAAGTATGTACATTCTAAAATGCGCAATAAATTGTTAAATATGAACATTACAATCAAATTTTCTTTATGAAAGTGGAAGTACACCCAAAAAGGAATATCTTTTATCTCTTGAAATTTTTTGGTGAAATTGTTTCCTGCAAAGAAAACCAGCTTTGTATTTCGGCTCTGAATTTTTTTATTTCTTTAATCGATGTTTTCTCGAAATTGATCACTTATCAAAAAATGTTCTCTTAGAAAAAAATGCTCCTCTGAGAGTACTCCAACTATTGTAAGAAGCTTTTTGCTGTGCAATCAATATTTTAAACAAAATAAGCACAATTTTCTTTTTCCTCGTATTTCCACGTAATTGTTAATTTTTTATGTTAACAATTGATTTAATAAGAAAACGATAGAGGAAGTTTCTCTTCGTAAATCGGTTCTCTAGCCGGCCATGTATTTGAACTTTTGAAAAACCTCAAATTACAATAGGACTATTGCATTAATTAAAAAATAATTAAAACGCGAATATCTCGAAACCTCCCCATTTTTCTGGGGGGGGGGGGGGGGGCTATCTACTTTTTCGTAATCAGCACAACATTTTACATAATATTCAGTGAAAAAATCCTGCGGACCGAGAACGGCATACAGGATTACACCCAGCTCCTAGAGTAGTAGGTACGTCTGCTGTGCCGAAATGTTTTCCGTGTACAAACGGCTTCCTAAACCGACTACTTGCTTAGTTGGTGTTACTAACTGAACAGTTGTAAGAACCAATGAATGCTTTGCTAATAAAAAGGTAGTAGCCCCAACTATTATTTTTTTTTAATTACTTTATATTGTTCAAACGATTTCATCAATTCTATAAGCAGGACCATTCCATAAATGGTAAAAGGTACATTGCACTGTTTTATTTTCCATATCCCCATCCGCCCTTCTCCCACCTTTCAAATTCAACACATGGCCCGGGCCAATTACACCGCCCCTGAAAATATTTAATATTCTTTAATCTTCTTGTAAGGAGGAGGTTCAATATTAAGGAGATTATATTTGCGCACTTTAGTGCACATAATATTTTATGTAACATAAAAAACTGGTCTGGCCCATTTCTCTCAAAAACTATTGGTTCTCGCAGAAGATCTATAAGTTTACAGAAAAATGTTTTCCGAAAACTCAATATTTTCGAGGACAATTAAAAACTTTGAATTCAGAGAACCAAACGAAAAATGACTATTTTTTCGGTTTAATTTGACAAAAGTACTGTACACGTGTACAGATACGAAAGAACATAATCCGTATGGAGCACAAAAATATACCTTATTGAACCCCTTTTTTGCTGTAGACATTTTATTTTTAATAACCCAACAACAGGATCATCACGATGACTGGGAATTTTATTAGTTTTTGCTCCCTTATGACCTACTAAAAATATGTCATGAAAATATCTTCCCACTTTCTCTTCAGATGTATTATGCAACTTTTTATAAAATGTAAAATCTTCAATAAGTAGATATGTAATTGTTATCTACTTTTTTTGTAATGTCTTTTTCTCTTTATGTAATCAATTTAATCCTACACGGTATCCTTCATTTCAAATCTAATCTTTTTTATTTCATACTAAATTGTAGGCTAATATTTTAATAAAAGCGAGGCAGTGAGAGTGTCAAGTTGGTGAAGCCCAAAAATGAAATTTTACAGGAGAATTAAGCGAATAACGTTCTCTGTGATAGGATTCAAAATAGAAAATTCTGGGAAAATTAAAGAAGCAAGTTCATTTTTAATTTTTTAATTTTTAAAAAAATTTTTCATTTTTAATTCATCATTTTTAATTTTAATAATTGTCCAAGCCTCTCAAAAGTTTTTCAGGAAAAGAAAGAACATTTATGCGTTTTTTATGATTTATCACGTTTCAAATAGAGCTAAATAAAATCTTTCTAAATAAAAAAAAAAGGTTTATGTAATTTTTGTGTTATTTATTGCAGTTATTTTTTTTATTGTAAAGAAGATTTTTTCAATTGGCATTAGGGTCGTTAGTATTTATTTTTGTTCTGCAATCAATTTTTTAAGAATTATATAATTTTTCTTTTTAAATTAAATTAAATTTTGAATTATTTTTGTTTCGTCCTGGACTGACTCATCGGACTCATCAGTAAGGCTATATGAATCAGTCCTGCCTTAGACAATACATTTTATAATTTATGCATTTAACGGTTTAAATGACCTAAATTAATTATAATGTGTAATTTTTTTCAAAAATTGCTATGTTTGTAAATTTTGCAGTTTAAACATAATGCAATTTCAACCGCGGATAGGGGTTGAAACTTATTTAATTTTATTTTTCAAACCTCAAACAAATTTTGTTTTTAAATTAATTTTTAATAATAATATTCCGGCCACGGATAGGGGCCAAAACTGAGTCAGAAAATCAAAAATCATTAAATTGATAACGAATTTGTATCAATATTTATTAATCAACTAAATAATTTTTAAAAAACTTATCCTTCGTAATTTTCCTTCCATCTCCCTTTCCTCCAATACTTCCATTCCTATGTATTATTATGGTTACATCTGCGTAGATGGAGGCTTGGTTCGGACGACACTAAGTAATCACATAATATAACTTTTGAAGCATTGACACAACTTAAGACACATTTTTTTCCCCTTTAAATAATTTTCATGAAAACAACATTTAAAATATTTTAAGAATTAGGAGAAATTTTTATTATTGGGTTCGAGAATGACCCTTCACGTCTGAGACCGCCAAGAGACTAACACGTTTTTTCGAGTTTACCAGATTCTGTAATACTGTAATACGAAACTTTAACATTTTTGAGGAGAGGTCATAGCTATAAACCCGACAACGTCGCCTAGAATGCGCTTGTACCTAAGGGTCCAATATGGGCAAAATTCTGTAATTTCCCTTTCGCTCTTATTTGTAAAACCGGTTGATACATTCTGGAAAATGAATTTCTAAAGGGATATAATATTTGTCTTAAAAACAGCAAAGATATCATCTAACTATTTTTTTTATTCTTTGTAAATCCTTTCTTCTGTCGAGGGGCTCCGCCCCTGAACTCTCCGTCCAACGCCCCCTCCACCCCTTGTTGCGCACTTAAAAAAAAAGTATGAGCCACTCTCGTGTGGAGCCATCAATTGTCCGCACTCGTTGCTCAATATACTATTTTTGGTCTGAAATATTTATTATTTATATATTATTTTTAATTGAATTGGGATATTTTGAATTTTTACTATACATGAATTAAAAAGAGGAACTTGAAGAAATAGACCATCTATGTTCCTTCATAGAGATACAAAAAATATCGTGAATAAACAATGATAAGCTGAGATAGAAAAGAGAAGATTCAGAAAGATATGTGGACTATTTTATAATTTACACATATTTACATCTTCTGTAGAGAAATATATGTAGACAATATGCGAGAATTGACGAGATATATTATACGTACAATGAGGTAAATAAACATTAAGAAAGATAGATTTAATGCTTTCACGATGATTCATTGTAATAAATTTAAAATTTAAAGCCTTTTCGGGTTTCAGTCGTGTACAAAACGTGTGCAAGATTCGTAGTTTTGCACACGATTGAATCCCGAAAAAGCTTTAAATTTTAAATTTATTATATTAAGAAAGATAGGTGAGTATATTACATTGAAACAGTCAGATGTGATATACCTACGATGTCTGGGTTGGAAAAGCAGGGATAGTGAATTCTCATACAATTCTTATCTTAAGGGATAGTGACTTCTTATTATTTTAAATATTAATAATAATAATTATATAGGAGAGAACTGGAAGGTTTCTGTCGTTGCGCGCGCGGATCGCTTCGCTCGCAAATTTAAGCGCGCTTAGGGCGCGCGTCTGTTGGATCTCGCGCTTCGCGCTCGGTCTTTGTACTTCCTCCTCATTTGTACACAGACCATTTAAAATCAAAGACTAAACAGTCGACAACTGTATTTTGGTGATTGTGAACTCTCTTTTATTAAAGCTCCTTCAGCTTTAACGAACATATTCTCATCACCTATCTCGTTCTTCGCACTCGATTAAAATTTGTCCAAAACGCGAACTTTTCTACATTATGTGCAACTATATTATATTAATTGTATATTATATTAATTTCTGTACCCCGCTCCGGGACTGCTTATTCAAATATATTGTAAAATAAATTACCAATATTATTTTTCATGATTACTTTAATATTTGTCCCTTATTTGGCATTAATCTTTATTCGCAACTATCCTGAAAAATGTATCATTTCAATAAACGTATATTATTACAATTAATAATGAAACATTGATATTGAAATAGACGTATTTTCATTGTCCTGTTTTTATAATTTAAAAAGTGCGCTTCCTATCAAAAAAAAGGTCGAAAGCAAATTCTTACATCTAATTTAGGCGAAAATTTTTTGTTATTAACCATTTTATTATAGCTTGTGTCGTTTTTCTATCAATTTAATTCGTTTATTTTCAGTGTTATTCTTTACGATTAAGACAAAAAATACGCATCTTAGAGTATTTTTTATTGGCGGTTAAAACCAGCACTGTTGGTAAAAAAAGGCTGGTTAGCGAACTCGATCTTCCTTTTTGTTCCCTAAAAACGTGTGCCAAAGTGTAACCTAGTGCGATTAGTCTTTCAAAAGTTATCCGGTATACAGACGACAATGACGACGACACACGGACACCATCATAAAAATCGTTTTTTTTTTCGGATTCTAATGCCTTCTCATTATGATGAAAATGTAAAAATATTGATAACATATTTCATTACACATTGTTAAACTGAGCTCGCTAAAATGTGATTAATTCTCAATTAATTAAATATAGTAACACTTCATTCTGAAAGGTATACGACTAAACTTGAAAATGTATATATCTTCTTTGAAAGTATGAAAGTCATTAAAATTAAACAATTTTCCTTTTGAAGCTTTTGGAACTTAAAAATTTCAATACTGCGCATTCAAAACTGAATGTTTTTAGATTTTGAAATTTTAATGTTTAAAAAAACATTTACCAATTTAAAGCGTTCAAAATTTTTATGAATGACTACAAAATAAAACATCTTAAAATGAAACATTCAAAATGGTAAAGTAATAAATTTCACAAACTTTAATTGTAGAAATCAAATGGTAAACACTAGTAGAAGGGCCTCCAACTTTCATTATTTATTAACCAGTTGAAACCAAATATTTTAAAATATACAAATTGAAAAATGTCGCTACAGTCGATTTTTTAAGAGTTGAATTTTCAACTTTTGAAAATGGTAGAAAACTCAAAATTAAAATGTTTAAAATTTAATTTTAAATTTTCTTCGATTTTCAGCTGTTGAAAATTCAATTTTCAAATTCCTTTCATTTTTAATACCTGAATTTTCAACAATTGAAAATTAAGAGAAAAAAAAAACAAATTTTATATCAAAAACAAGTATTACAATTTTTTTAAATAAAAAAAGTTCATTAATCGAATTTCGTCTTTTTGCTTTGGAAATTTATCTCTTTTGGTTAAAAAATGAAAATCGTATTATTATTTTCGCGTTGAATATTCAACTGCTTTGCAGAAAATTCATCTTTTTGGCTTGAAACTTCAACAGTTTGGTTGAAATTGTTTTTCTTTTATGTCTCAAAAATCTGTCTTAGTTGTAAATTCAGCTATTTTGGTAGAAAATTGAACTGTTGGATTTGGAAATTAACGTTTTTGTTAAATATTCATATTTTCGGAGAGAAGCTTTATAGAAAATTCGTATTTTTTGCTTGAAACTTCAGCAATTTCGTTGAAATTGTTTTTCTTTCTTGACTGAAAAGTCTTTCTTAGTAAATAATAATATTTCAAAATATTTCATTGGTTTTCTTTTCAAATTTCAGAACGCCTTTATCATTTGAATGTTTCAGATATGTATGAAGTATTAAAATTCCTGCTATAATTATTATACACTCTATAAATCTGAATGAGTAAAAGTTAATTAATCTAGTAGTGCAAGTCATTATAATTGATTTTGTAAGTACTTCTACTAGTCATTAGTAAAAACATTACTTGTTCTCAGTCGGTTTTTCGCCATTCGATCGGTGGGTCAATCGAATCGAATAAACCGATCCGAAAATTAATGCACGTCGAATCGAAAATGCAATATTCGATCCGACAAAATGCACACGTCTAAATAATATGTTTCAATACCAAAATTGGATAAAGTTTCGAAAAGGGATTACCTTCGAATAATTTAAAACTCACTGTATGGATGTATTTTTACACACCAATTACGAATATGATATTGAGAAAAGAAGTCATTTGGATTTTCAAGGTTATAACCCCAAAAAAGTTTTTTTTAAAGCGGGTTTTCGCTTCTATTTTAAAAATTGCTGATCTGAACAGAAATGTTTCAGATAAAATCTGTAGAGCATACAAAAATACACACTCAAAAAAATGCCTGGTTAAATCAACCAGAATTCCGGTTAAATATGCCCTTACTATTTTTTCTGGTTAGACTAACCAGAATTATGGTTGAATTAACCAGAATTCCGTTTAAATTAACCAGAAATTCTGATTAAAATAATCAGAATTCTGATTACTTTAACCAGAAAAAATAGTAAGGCCATATTTAACCAGAATTCTGGTTGATCTAACCAGACTTTTTTTTGAGTGCACCTTTTATGTTAAATACGTTTTTTCTCTAAAACCATTATTTTACGAGAAAAATGAGATTTTCCGTCCTATACGTCTATCTCTTTCGCTCGTATAGTATCTCACCCGATCCGACCGAAACCGAAGTCGAGTCAGTGCGAGAGCGAGTGCGAGGAGCGTGGTGAGTGGCTAAGCTAACTATCACGTTTTTGGACGTGTTTGAAGTCTACTTTGTCTTCAGAACTGTTCAGAACAGTGAAGTGTGTCACTCATAATCAGTGATAATTCACTGGTTCATTCAGTGGAGTTCCGGCACTGGTTTAATCAGTGAGGTTCACTGGTTTCTCAGTACCAGTAGGCATCTGGTGTACGCCTTGTCGTCTGTCATCTGTTTAGTTATGGCACTTATCATTTATCACTGTTGTGGTAACATTGTGGGAATACCCGTCGTTATGTCAACGTGTCGCGTCGCTCAAAGCCAAACCCAAGTGGCCAGGGGCCTTCCCACTATAAAGCGAAAGATATTATATCCCCTGCTCATTGCAGCCAGGCGCCAAATATTATAACACAAAAACTAGTACACAATAAGGTTCGTTTTCACTCGAGAAGTGCCAAGACCTGACCGGCGACGCGCGCGTTCCAGACGACTGGAGGTTCATGTCTTGCCCGCGTGGAGCGTTATATCACTGGTTCAATCTATCATTTGGCGTCACTGGTAGAATCAGTAGCGCTATTTTATTTGAGTCACTTACTGGTTCACCCCGTCAAAGTGGAAAAATCACTGGTTCACCAGTGATAATTCAAACTACTGATTCAACTAGTGACAATTTCACTGGTTCAGTTTAAGAGAGTAGAATCACTATTGGCGTGTAGTAAATTTGTTTTCCAAAAAGAAGGCAAATACTTTCACAATGCTACGGTAGCAGAAAACACGCCGTATGCAGAGTGCCACATTTCTGCAGCAGCTTGTATGTTAATTACATACATCTTTGCTGTAAATTTAAACGTTGAAGAAACCATTCGCGAAAGCAGCATTTTCGTAGGTCAAGAAGTATCCAGAGGAACCGTTTTCGATCGATTTTCTTTTTGCAGAGAAGTT
The DNA here is from genome assembly GCA_932195095.1 of Andricus curvator. Lineage (NCBI taxonomy): Eukaryota > Metazoa > Arthropoda > Insecta > Hymenoptera > Cynipidae > Andricus > Andricus curvator. The sequence goes on from CAKNYM010044025.1 coordinate 67,331, forward strand.
TGATGCTATTGACCAACAACTTCAGGATAAAGGTCCAATTTAAAGATCATGGATCTTAGGATTGATCCACCTTGGGCATGCACATAGTTATCGATTAGAAATATGTCCCGATAAAAAAAGGAATGAGAAGACCCTTATCGCTCTAATAAAAAAAACATGTAGCTGTATGCACAGAAATCCAAAGCGATTGCTGGAAAGGCTATGTGAATTTGGAAGGCTGTGGTTACGTACATAAAACGGTGAATCATTCCGAAGAATTTGTAAATAATGTTACCGAAGCACACACGCCAAACATCGAGTGCTCCTGGCGTTGCGTGCGTCGATTTTCATTCATCACGCGGAGGAGTTCAAAAAAACAATGTAGCTGTTCATCTTGGTGAATGTTCGTGACGCCGTCGTGTCAAGAAATTCAATGAAGATCCTTTCTTTCAGTTGATTTAAGACATTAAAATTTACAATCCTGGCGAGAGCAACTAGAAATTTGATTTTAAACGATAAAAAATACAAAAGCTAAAAGAATGCATAACAACACTTTAAAAATAATTTAAAAAGAAGAAAAGAAAAAAGAATACCAAACTAAAAAAATTAGAAAATAAAAAAAAATGCTCCGAAGATTACTCCAACTTTCCCGCGGTGAAGAACGTGATTAGGTTTTAAGCCGAAACCAATGGAGATGCGGTATAAAAATTTGTTTTAATTATTTTTTGTTTAAAATGATGATCTGAAAAGCATTAACCTCCGATTTTCTCCAAACTGTTATCACAACCTTTGCTCCTCCCCTTCGGGACATTAGAAAGGGCTAGGGGTGTGACTTTTATTTCTTTGAAAGTACATTTTTTAAACAAACATAAATTTGAAACAGTTGAATTTTGCAGCAAAATTGCACAAGAAGGCTTAAAAAGAAGTATGTTCTTTAAAGAACCGTTTTAAAAAACAAATACACAAGAAAGTCAATTTGTGTAACATAATTGCACAAAAAGAATTAAAATACGAGAATTATGTTTCCAAATAACATTGTAAAACGGCTCATTAGAGACAGATTTATGACAATTGAAAAAAGAGGGAGAAAAAAGACAACCAAACCAGCTCGCTCTCATTTCTTTATTATTTATCCGTCTTTTTTATGCTACCAGGATCCAACATGTTTCGAAGCCTTTCAGGACTCCTCTTCAGGGAAATTTTAATAGGGAATATTTGTATGTTATGCTAATATTAATTAAGAAGCAGAATTGAATTCAAAGTTAATTATTAAGGAATTATTAACATTTGTTTATCTTTAATATTTCTGAGAAACGATTGTATATTGAAACAAAACAAAATTTTACTTCAATTAAAATCTCAATCCAACAATCTTTAGAGTTTAACTGTTAATCAGTTTGAAATATCTGATGAAATCAAAATCAAGAAAGCTTCAATTTCAATATATATATAATAAAAACTTATCTTTTTGTAATTTTCTCCTTAAATCCTGTAAAAGATGGAAATTTTTCTTTAAAAAATTATTCTTAATCTTGAATATTTTAATAAGATTCATCGAATACGTATACAGTGTATACACAAATACAATTATATTACATTCAAATTATTTAGGAATTTTACTTTATTAATTATAAAAATAATTTTTAATATTTCTGAAGATACTAATTTAAAATAAATGTGTTTTGAATGTTTGCTGGAAAATAAAAAATAAGAATCTTAACTTGGCTTTTACGATATCATTTCTATGAAGCTGTGGTCTCTTAGTTCAGGCATCTGGTAGTTTGGTTCTTGAAAAAATCATACTTCCAATATTTTTAATGAGAAAGTTTCGTTAAGGTGTCCTTTTTGACATATCAAAAATGCTAGAACAGATCAATTGCCAAATTGGTTTTTTTGTTTGTTTGAAAACAGTTCCAAAAGTTACTTTTGCGTGGACGGATAATTCCCATTGCATTTTAGAGCAAAATGCCCAACAGAAAAAAGGAAGAAGACAAAATTATGAAAAAATTTTGTTTGAAAAATAATCCGCTATCTTCCATAGGTTTCGAGTTATGATATATTGAAAAATCCCCACATTTTTGGATTTTCACCGAAAAATCACTAAGTTTCAAAAAACACTGTCAGGGTGGCGACTTGACCGGGAAATGTCCGGGAATTTAATTAAAAAACCGGGAATTTACTTCTGATCGTATCAAAATTTAAGAAATATAATTTGACTTGGAACAGAGATTTTTTGCATGGAACGGGATTTTTTAAAAGGTTTATAATTTGGATTTAGAAGAAAGGAATTTAAGGAAATCCATCTTCCAAGTCAGAATTCGTCACAATTTGAAAATTCTCTCTTCTAAATTTTCGATAAAGAAAATACTTTAAGCAGATTTTAGCGTAGAAGTAGTATTTCGAAGGAGAAATATTTCTGAATAATAATAGAAATTTTTTTACATTGTTCGCTGCGAATTCATCATTTTTTAGTTAAAAATTCAACTAATGGGTTGAAAGTTAAACTCTTTTGTTAAAAAGTAATTTTTTTGGTTGAAGATTCATAATTTTAATTTAAAATTTATCTCTGGTTGAAAATGTATCTACTTTCTTGAAAATCAATTAATCTTTTTTTGATGAAAATTCAACTATTTGGTTAAAAATTCATATTTTGCATTTAAAAATTAAACTATTTGTTTGAAAATTTATGTACTTTGTGGAAAATTCGTCATTTTTGTAGAAAATTAATCTTTATGGTTGAAAAATTATCTTTTCGCATACAATTTAACTATTCAAGTTGAAGATTCATAATTTGAGTTGAAAATGTTGTCAGTTTCGTTTAAAATTAATTTCTTTAACTGAAAATTAAACTGTTCCATTTTTAGTTGAAACTTTATCTTTTCTGGATCAAAATTCAACAATTTGCATAAAAAAGTTAATCTTCTTGTTTAAAAATTCTTCTTTTCTGGTAAAAAAGTAGTCCAGTTAAATATTTATCATTTTAGTTGAAAGTTCATCTTTTAGGTTGGAAATAAAATTATTGGGTTGAAAGTTAAACTCTTTTGTTAAAAATTAAGTTTTTTTGGTTGAAGATTCATCGTTTTAATTAAAAATTCATTTCTTTGGTTGAAAAATGAGCTGTTTAATTGAAAACTTTTTTTCCTTTGGATGTTTTTTGTTTGAAATTTTTTTTTATAACTGAAAATGTAACTATGATTCTATTTGAATATTCCATAATTTTAGTTCCAAAGTCATGCCTTTTTTGGTAGAAATTAATCTTCTTGGTTGAAAGTTAATCTTTTTGGTCAAAAATTCAATTATTCTAGTTAAAGATTCACCGTTTCAGTTAAAAATTCATCTTTCTGGTTTAAAATTCAACTCTTGCAGTTAAATATTTACAATTCTATTCGAAAATTCATAACTTTGTTTGAAAATATAACTATTTTTTTGGAAGTTATTTTTTTTTGTTTGGTTGCAAGTTACTTTTTTTGTTGAAAGTAATTTTTTAAACCGAAAATTTAACTTATTCCAATTGAAAATTCCATACTTGTAGTTGAAAATTCATCTGTTTGGTTAAACATTAATTTTTTTAACTTGGAATTTAATTATTAAAGTTTTGGTTGACAATTTATCTTTTTTAGTAAAAATGAATTTGTTTGTTTGAAAATTCAACTATTTCAGTTAAAGATTCATTGTTTTAGTTGAAAAATCTTATGTTGGGTTTAAAATTAAGTTTTTAAACTAAAAATGTTACTATTCGATTTTCAGTTGAAAATTATTATTTTTTCAGTTCAAAATTCAACTATTTGGTTGAAAATTTGTCTTCTTTAATTAAAAATCAATTATTACGTTAAAAAATAATGTGTTTGGTTGAAAAATTGTATTTTTGGGTAGAAAATTAATCTTTTTATTTGAAAATTAATCTTGTTGTTTAAAAAATTCATATTTTTGGTTGAAAATTCAAGTATTCCAGTTCAATATTCATCATTTTATTTGAAAATTTATCTTTTTGGTTTAAAATTTAACTGTTCCAGTCAAAGATTCATAATTTAATTTAAAAATTCATCACTTTGGTTGAAAATTGAACAATTTTTTTGAAAAGCCGTTTTTTTGTTGAAAGTTAATTTTTTCAACTGAAAGTTCATCTATTCCATTTTTTGTACAAAATTTATATTTTTTAGTGGAAAATTTAAGTATTTTTTTTCAAAATTCATTTATTTTGCAATTTTTTGCTCTGTTGTGTTAAAAGATGTGTAGAACGAACGTCATGAATTAAAATAAATGTTTGCGTTTTGCGGCAAATATGAATATGTCACTTTTAGTTGACCGGGAAAATTGAAAACCTTGACCGGAAAAAAACCGGGAATTTTGAAATCGTCCGCCGAATCGCCACCCTGACTGTGTACCTTTGCACCTAATTACTGCACGGAAAAGTGTTCGTCAGGTGAGTAAAAGTAGACTCAATTTGCTGTGATTAGAAAAAAATAACAATGTCCTACCTGTAATAGGTCATAAGTTATGACCCCTCAAAGTTTTCCATCTTTGCCTGTGTTTTCGGGCAAAAAAGTGGAGTTTAGTTTTTTTCAAAATAAATCGTGTCAGGTTCAATTTGCGTTGATGATACTAGAGGATGAAGTAGAGTTTATAAAAATGTACGTACATCTAAAAAAAAAAGAAAGTATTTTCGTCCTATTATTTTGGTAATTGCAAGGTTTCAAAAATTCCATTTTTTTTGCATTTTTGACTATAAACGGCGAAGTGGTGTTTTTGGAAAATACCTCGTTTCCTGTGGATCCCACGACAAAGTTACTACAGAATAAATGAAAGTGGAATCAATTTAGCGTAAGTTAAAAAAAAGTGTCCTAGCCCTAATAGGTCACGACATATGACCTTGGAAAGTGCACTCTTCATGCATGGAGCGTACCGTAAGGTAAAACTACGGTCATATTTCGACAATTTTATCCCAAATAAGTGTATATAATTAATTTATCATGTATAATTAGAGCTAGGCAGTATTTCACAAAAATTGTATTTGAGGTATTATTATTATTATTATTATTATTATTATTAGTTCTGATTTGAGACCGTAACAGCCCCTGACGCTTGGGTAATCCCGTTGCGTCCCCTTGTGAGCCTAAGCATGACCCCAAAGCCCTCTCCATAGGTAGAGGACTGCAGCCACGCTGTTGTCTGATATCTCTAACTCACAAATGCAATAATTGCCTGTGAGTTTTAGACGTTTCTCTGCAACCGCAGGGCAGTGACACAGGATATGAGTAGATGTCTCATTATCCTTTCCGCACAGACGACAGAGGGGACTTTCTCCAAGCCCTGTCTGCAACCAGGGACCAAATCCCACTCATTCTGATGTTCCTCAGCCAGCCAACTGTTAATTTATTCAGTGACTGACCTGCTGGAAATACCTACAACTGGCTCGGGTCCAGTAAAATTTCTCCTTGTTGCTAGCTTGGCTAGCCTATCCGATATCTCATTGCCCTTGATACCGCTGTGTCCAGGGATCCATAGCAGAGTGACTCGGTTATCCGTCGCTAACATATTTAGTGCCTCGAAGCATTCCCATACTAATAGCGACGTGGTCGTTGTTCCATTCAAGGCCATTATAGCGGCCCTACTGTTTGAGCAGATACGGATGTTTCTTTTGTTGTCATACTATTTTGCCTTGTAGGCGCACTGGAGTATGGCCATAATCTCAGATTGTAGAACTGTGGCGTAGGACCCCATCTCAATTGTGAAGCCCATTCCATTCCTTCTACGATATACGCCGGCTCCTGCATTCTCCTTGTTCCTGGAGCCATCTGTAAACCAGTTGTCCCCATCACTGGGCAGGTATGCTTCACCGTTAGCCCATTCCTCCTTCGTGGATAGGCTAACTTGATACTTCTTGTCGAAGAGGTGGCGAGTGACCATTTTGTCCCTGGGCATGTTCAGGGTCGGCCTTCTCGCGATGTCGACTGGGATTTTCACTGCTGTCGAGATCCTTCTGTCATTTACCGGATTTAGCCTCCAGGCCGCCTTCGCAGCCACGGCCTTGATGGTAAGATGGAGGGGCACTAAACCTGTTAGTGCCCCCAGTACCATCGTGGGTGTCAACTTCGAGGCTACAGTGACACCTCTCAGAATCAGTCCCCTGATCCTTTCCAGACGAGTCTTCACAGTGGACCGCTCGATCCTGCTCCACCAGACCACCGCCGCATAGGTTAGCCTGGGTCGCAAAATCGCTGTGTAGATCCACACCAGTGTCTCCGGTTTCAAGCCCCAGCTTTTCCCTATGGCTCTCCTACAGAGCCATAGAGTCGCTACTAGCTTCTTGCACTTGTTTTCCAGGTGCTCGTTCCATAACAGCTTCTTATCCAGAATGACTCCTAGATATTTAGCTTGTTCTTTGATTTCCAGTTGTTGTCCTCCAAGTTTCAATGTACTCGTGGTTCCCCACTTGTACCTTCTGGTGAAAACAACTGCGTCTGTCTTACTCGGATTAACCGATAATCCAGTTTTCTTGCACCATGAATCCACTATCATCAGTGCTTGCTGCATTACTCCGAAGAGCGCATCCAGGTGTTGGCCGCGCACGATAACCAGTATATCGTCCGCATAGCCTATGACGTGGTGGCCCTGACTCGAGAGTAGATGAAGCAGTTCATCCACTACTAGGCACGACAGCAAGGGCGATAAAACTCCTCCCTGCGGACATCCCGAGTCAATGGTTCCACATAGAGTGGCATCACCATTAGTCGTAGTTAGGTTCCTGTTGGCCAACATGTGGCACGTCCATTCCACGACTGCAATAGGCACACCATGCGTAATCATGGCCGCCCTGATCACCTCTCCAGAGGTGTTATTGAAGGCTCCTTCGATGTCCATAAAGGTTTCAATCGCAAGGCCTTTCTCCTTCAGTTGAACTTCAACTAGGTTTACTGCTCCGCTTAGGGCCGTCTCCGTAGAGTGACCAGCCCTGTAGGCGTGTTGCTCCTTGTGAAGTGGCCTACTTGACAAGACCTTATCGCGGATATATCTATGCACAAGTCTTTCCACTGTTTTTAGTAGGAAAGATCTTAGGCTGATGGGACGCAAATCCTTGGGTGAGGTATAACCGATCCTACCTGCTTTCAGAATAAAGACTACTCTCGTATCCCTCCATGCCGTCGGGACATATCCCAGCGTCACACTAGCCCTAGCAAGTCTCGCTAGCGGTCCTATGATGATCTCTCCAGCCCTCTGTAAGAGGACTAGATATATGCCATCTGAGCCAGGAGACTTGTAAGGACTGAAAGACTTTCGGGCCCACCTGACCTTGAAAAGCCCGGGAAATGTGCCTTAATCAGGTGAGCCAAGGTATCCCCGTCCGACTCCGAGTACCCCCCGCCGCGCAGTTTCAGAGTGCCGAGAATAGCGTCCGGATTTCGGGAAAGCAGCCTCAACTCCCTTCTCGATGTCTGTGCAAAAGTTGGCCCAGCTTTCTTGCTTTGCCTTACGCATTGCACCCCTGTATTCGTCCCTCATCATTGTGAATGACGTCGATATTACCTTCGTTTTGCCAGTACTGGCAGCCTGAACCTCTCTCTGGTTTCCCTGCGAAGCTCTTCGAGTTTCCCGTTCCACCAGTGCGTCTCTCCGGCCTTTCGGACTCTTAGAGGTCGACAATTACTCTCATAAGTAGCTTTGTTGGCCTCCGTGAAAGTATTGGCTGCCATCTCCAGGGTATCCACGTCTCGAATAGACCTGGGAACCTCTGAAAGTGCACATCTTAGTTCCGTGGAAAACTGATCCCAGTCCGTTCTTCTTGGATTTCTGACCCATTTAGGGCCAGCGGGTACAACGGATTCCAACACGAACTCTATCTGTGAGTGATCTGAGAGAGTGAGCTCATCTGAAACTCTCGACTTCTTGATATTATCCCTAAAACCACTGGTACAGAGAGTGATGTCAATGACTTCCTCCCTGACCGAGTTACGGAACGTCGGGGTGTTCCCCGTATTAAGAATATCTAAATCAGTGGTGATGAGGTATTCCAGTAGTTCATTACCTCTGGAGTTGATGTCCGTGCTGCCCCACAAAGTATGGTGGGAATTAGCATCGCATCCCAGCAGAAGAGGAATACCCCTTACCTTGCAATATTCCACCAGTGTACGTACCTACACTGGTGGGTTGGTATCGCTGTCATAAGGAAAATAAGCCGATATCAGAACTAGGCTTCGTATTCCTGTAAAATCCGTGGCTATCACCATCAGTTCTCTCAAACATAGATCAAGCAGCGGGACAGCGTTAACTCCCTTCGCCAGTATGCAGGCCCTTGGTTTGGCCGCCTTGGGGTCCCTGTAACAAAAAAGACCAGCCCCCCCTAATCCCCTTATGGTATCTCGAACTAACCATGGTTCTTGGATTAGTGAGATACCTTTGTGCCTCGCAGCCATGCCCCTTTGCAAAACTGCAGAGGCGCCTTTGATGTTATGCAGGTTAATCTGGGTAATGGTTAGACTCTTGTCCCTGGCCGTAAACCCTAAAGTTGACCTGTCCAAAGTGATAGAAGGGCCTGTTGTTGAGGGCCGAAAGAGCCCTCGTCTGGGAATTACCCAGATCATATCATATGCGTGACAGATATGTCGCACGTCGTGAGGGTCGCACGTCGTGCTATGGTGCGTGCACACATTTAGGATTTTTAGAGGGTACAGAAAATATTTGCATTGATATTTTTAAATAAAGAGCAGGTAATTTATCATGAACGTATTTTTTATCATGGGTGGAAGGAATATTTATACATCTTAGTTGCGCATCAGCAATTCAGTTTCCGCATGTTTGTATCAACAATAATAAATATTTTTCGCTGCAAGTACAAGCTACAGGCACATAAAACTGACAGAAAGTAAGGTTATGTATGGATACATGAAAAATATTTTACTCACCGCAGAGGAGATTAACACCGTACTCGTCAAAATGTGTAAGTCCTGACACGTACGCCACTGATTATTATATTATCGAACTTGTCTTACACATGTAAAAAGTCGGTAACGCCGAAAAGGAGAATAAAACAAAATCTTAATAAACACGCGCACGATTCGACACAAATCGAGAGGAACGGGGGGCCGCAGAGTCACCACACATAAAAATCCTATCGCAATAATAAAATTTGCGATCGAGAACCGACACGTTTTCTCGCTAAAAACTCGCAAAACGAAACCGTGCGCAACCGACAACGGAAGTCGACAACAGTTGCTACGGCGCGTCGGGCGATTACCGTTCGACCGACGCGACGGGGTCTGCGCCGTATATTATTCAGCTAATGCGCGCAGTTTTTAAATATAGCTCCTCTTATTTCCACTTCAAAATAATAAAAGATGAATACAATACGATTGAAAATTAAAATGCATTTTTTTAATTTCTGAACAAATTTTTTAAACATTGATTTTAAATTACATTTTAAACTCAATTTAATGTTGAACTTGAAATTAACAGCACAAATTGAAGTTATAAACATAAATAAATATGTAAAGTAGAAATTATACCAAAAATTTCATTTTTTTATTTACTTAATTTCAAATTCAAATTGACAAAAGGCTAATTGGAATTATTTGTATAGTCGATTAAAGTTGGAAATAGTAGTTTTAAAATAAATAAAATGCATATTGTACGTTGAAGCTATACAACCATTAGGGTGGCCCAAAAATACACATTTTGGAATTTTCGACCCGCGTCGACGCCAAATTGTTCTCTTGTAGAAACAAAATAATTACATATTTTTTTATTTTGGAATGAAATGATTTTTAGTACTTTGTAAATCAAGTTTTGTGTCATATGGAATTTAACACGTAAAACGTATACTTTTTTTACTTCCTTGATTTTGTTCAAGAAATTACAAGTCAATTTATTTACCCTTTTATAAACTTGTTCTCTTCTCAGTAAATATGCATTTTGTCAAATTTTAATACACCAACAAAGTTATAAAAAAATTTGAGACACCTTGAAAGTTGCATAAAATTACAATATTTGTAGACTCGTAGCGAGCCTTTGATATGATTTTTTAACTTAAAATTTTCAAGAAGCATTTATGAGGATATTGAGAACAGATTTGTGAAAAAAATTTTCATTATTGTTTGAATTATAGTTTTGAGGCGATTACGAAAATGAGTGAAAATGAAAAATTTCAGTCCAACAGCAGCTTTTCTCCGATCCTGAACAATAAAAAAATGTGCTTATTAATTATATATCATGTATATAATGACCCTCACAAAGTGCGACACACATGCGCCGCACATCGTGCCTATCACAAAGTGCGTCGCATATGCCTCGCACGTACGTGCCCCTCACAAAGTGCGACCCATATGCCTCGCACCCAGCACGTACCACGTGCCCCGCATGCCGTGCGAGTAACGTGCCCCGCACGTTTGCTATCTGGGCAGGAATCTGCACAACTAGAAGATGTCTAGTGCCTCCTACTGTGTCCTCTTCCTGAGGCCTATCGTGCCTTACGATTCGCCAGGACGCTGTCTTAAGTGAGGGGTTGAATTTCTCCAACCGACGGAGCACCTCAGACGGTTCTTCCGGTTTACCCGGGAACCACGCCGTAGGCTTCACCATCTTCTGGAGCAACTCAACCTCACCCGCCTTAAGAGATGCGCCTTCCCACGACTCAGTCTCAACCACTGCTTTGAGTAGCCAAACCTTAGCCGCTAGGTCAGCTGCCACGATCGCCATTGATCTGGGGACACTCTTTCAAGCGCCCTCCAGGTAGACTCCCTGAAAATCTCGTACTGCTCCGTAGTGAGCAACGAGTCCGGGTAGTTGGTGTCTGTCACCATCATCGTCAGGGGGTTAATCCTCTGAGCGGTCGTCAGTCCAGTTCCCGACGACTCTCTGTTCGTCGGATGCTGGGCCGCCTTGTGCCTCTTCAGAGTCTTAGCCATCCCCGGTGGGGTGTCCTCTGAGCCCATACCTCTCTTCTGGGCCTCAGTGCTGGATGTCGGCCCTGTAGCTGCCGGCGTTCCAGCTTCCGCAGCTACTCTACTAGCCTGTTGCGCTTGCCTCTTCAGTCTCCTTTTCGGGGAACCGTTGATGCGTCTCCTCTTTTTGGGGGACTGATTGGCCTCTCCCACTACCATAGCCTCGTCCAGGGGGACCGTCAAACCCCCAGCTCCCGAGGGAGCTGGGGGCGCAGCCGTCACCTGAATTTGGCTTGCCGAAGAGACAGATAAGGGAGAAAGGGTTTGTAGTTGAGGTATTTTGTGTATTTTCTTGAAAATACTTTCTAATATCAGCATATAAAAATTATATTACAAATCCCTAGAGTGAGGGAAGTGTAGGCTAAGAGGGGGGTTGGGTGGGGGAAGAGCGGAAATTAATTTGAGGGGGGGGGGTAGAATCACACAATACGGTACATAGCGATGCGCAGTACCCTTATGTGGTGCATTAAGCTGCGCAGTAGAGTATTACAGTGTACATACCTGCACATTAGAGATTTATAGTGCGTAGAGATGCGCACTAAGTTCTGCAGAGCTTGGGGATGCACATCAGACATGTGTGGTGCACAAGTATGCACAGTAAATACATACTACATGTAGGGGTGCGCAGTAGATATGCACTGTGCACAAGGACGCGCATTGGAGACATCCGATATTTAGGGATGCGCAGTAGAGATATATGGCTCGTACAGTTGCGCAGTACAGTATTGTAGTACGTAGAGATGCACAGTACATTTATGTGGTGCACTGAGATGCGCAGTAGAGGCGTGTAATGTGCAGGGATGCACAGTAGTCATGTAATGTGCAGCCTTTTGTATCATATGTCTCTACTAAGCACCCCTATATAACATAGATCTCTACTGCGCAGTCTGACATATCCTGCTGAAATACATGTATTTGAGCAATGTAGTTGAGGTATTTTGTTCCCGGCTCTGTGTATAATACATCTTTTGTCATTTATAAATAAATAATTGTTTATAACAAAATCTTGTCATAGCCACTGTTGAGTACTTTTGTAGCAAAAAAGTAATTATAATTAATTAAAAATGTGATATATATTTTATCAATAAACAAATAATTTTTTTTAAATTGTTTGTAACAATATCTTGTAATAAATGCTTCCTCTGCATTTAATTCCATTATACTTACTTCACCGTCTTCGCAGCTCATCAAAATAGTCACTCCAGAAAATTTTACCAAGCTTGAAAATCTATAATACTTATCTTGTATAAACACTTCATCCAAGGTCATATCTCGTGACCTATTAGGGCTAGGACAGTTTTTTTAACTTATTCTAACTTGATTCCACTTTCATTTATCCTATAGTAACTTTATCGTGGGATCCACAGGAAACGAGGTATTTCCCAAAAATACCACTTCGCCGTTTATAGTCCAAAATGCAAAAGAAAATGGAATTTTTGAAACCTTGTAATTACCAAAATAATAGGACTGAAATACTTTTTTTTTTTTGTTAGATGTACATACATTTTTATAGACTCTACTTCATCCTCTAGTATCATCAACGCAAACTGAACCTGACACGATTTATTTTATAAAAACTAAATTCCACTTTTTTGCCCGCAAACACAGGCAAAAATGGACAACTTTGAGGGGTCATAACTTATGACCTATTACAGGTAGGACATTGTTATTTTTTTCTAATCACAGCAAATTGAGTCTACTTTTACTCACCTGTCGAACACTTTCCCGTGCAGTAATTAGGTGCAAAGGTACACAGAAAAAAATATTTAAATTTTCCACTAAAAAATATAAATTTTTTACAAAAAATGGGCGCGCGGTTGTTGTATCTCGCACTTCGCGCTCGATAATATATTTACCTCGCGCTTCGCGCTCGCTAATTTATGTACCTCGCGCTACGCGCTTGAATACTTTTTCTCTCGCGCTTCGCGCTCAGCTTTTTTCGGCTTTTAGATTAAAAAGGAAGCTTATTTACTCAAGGCTCTATCGGCCTTAAGGAACACATTCGCATTGAAATACCTGTCAAACAGTGTTTGTTATTTTATTCATAGATAACTATATTTAAAAAAATAGTATGAACAGAATTTGTTCATTTTTTTAATTTGAACAATTTTGCTTATGAACATGTTTTTCTTATCTTGTATAGTTTTTCCGAAAAATGGAATTTTTTATTTTTAATAGTAGTTTTCACATATAGTAGTAGTAGTATACCATTAAGCCATTTCCCTTTCAGGGAAAAATAATATAAAATAATATAATAATATATAAAATAATATAAAACGAAAAATATGTAACTTATCAAAAAAATCCGATTTTTTTCAAGTTTAGGGTGTCATCAGACACTTGCCTCAGTTGCGTTCTGACCGTGAACTAGAAAGTCGTATTTTAAAATCAGTTCCATCTTTTACTGGATTTAAGGAAAAAATTACAAAAGGAGAAGTTCTTCCAAAGATTGTTGGATTGAGATGTTAATTAAAGTTTACATTTTTCAAAATATAGAATCGTTTCTCAGAAATATTAAAGATAAAAAAATAATGTTAATAATTACCCAATAATTAACTTCAAATTCAATTCTGCTTTTTAATTAATATTAGCATATACCTGAAGAGGATACCTAAAAGGCGTCGAAAGGCCTCGTTGGATCCTGGTAGTATAAAAAAGACGGGTAAATAATAAATAAATGAGAGTGGGGTGGTTTGGTTGTCTCTCTTCCTTTTTCCCCCTCTTCACTGAAAAAAATGAATAGTTGGGGCTACTACCTTTTTATTAGTAAAGCATTCTTTGGTTCTTACAACTGTTCAGTTAGTAACGCCAACTAATCAAGTAGTCGGTTTCGGAAGCCGTTTGCAGTGCTCGTGACTAGTTTACATTAGTAAAGTTTTAGTAGTAAAAGTTACTAATAAATTAGTCATCTGCACTATTAATTGATTTCTCTGACAAATTAAAGTAGGTGACATAACTATTTTATTTGCTACCTTGGTTGGTACGATTGAGAATGCGACAAAGGTACCAACATACGTGCGGTAAAACGAGGGAGAACGTTTAGACATGGCCGTCATAACTCGTTGCTCACTTGATATCTCGTTCATCATTTATTGATGGAAGTATCAGAAGGGTTGCAAAGTTTAGGCTTCGGGGATTATATCGAAGCATTTGAAGGTACGAATAAGAAATTTAAAAATCAAACGAGTTTTAATTTTTATTATTGGAAATCCTAACCTACAAAGTGCATCTGCAATTATAAAGATCCCAGTGGGCATAGGGAGATATTTTTTTAGAACGTCTTATCAGCTGAACTGACATCAGCGTCCCTAAGATGTCCCAAAAAAAGATGCCCGCCTGCCTACTGTGATCTTTTTAATTCAGATTTCGATAATCTAGTGACAGATATTTTAATTACTCCCTGTAACGGGAAAGAAAATAGTTATACCTACAAATTTGTTAGTAGACATGACAAACTATAGTAGTAAGTTCAACTACCTACAGACAGTCGTTTTGACAACTGAAATAGTTAGTCTACCTAATTAAATAGTAGCGGCAACTACTCGTGCCCCAACTAACAAAAATAGTTCTCACAACTAACTAAATAGCAGTACCATTATTTACTAACTAAAATAGTTATCCCAACAATTTTATTTGAAAACATATTTCTCCTATTAACTCTCGTTGTGCAATTATGTTACACAAATTGACTTTCTTGAGTTTATAAAAAGAGACATTAAGCCATAGACCCTGTGTCGTTCACTAGCATTCGGTTCTTTTACCGTTCTCAAAAGTTCGATTCTTGGTCAACCAAAATAATTATTTCTGTCACCAGTCACAGGGACCCCCCCCCCAGGATATATTGGAAAGGGGTCGGAGTGAAATTAAATTATTTCTATGACCAGTCACAGGTGTGTCTTCCCACCCCATACGAGACATTGGAAAGGGGTAGGGGTGCGACTTAAATTATTTCTTTTACCAGTCACAGGGGTACCTTCCCCCTACGAGACATTAAAGGGGTATGAATGTGACCTAAATTATTTCTGTGACATTTGAAAGGGGTAGAAATGTGACTTAAATTAATTATGTGACCAGTCAGAGGAGTGTTTTGGCGTAATCTAAACATTCTAAACTATTTTTCTATTAATAGTCCGGAGTCAATACCCACTTCTGTCGGATTCGCGTTTGACATGCAATATTGTTAATGATTCTTGTTCAGACTGACCTTCTGATTCCGAATCTACGTGGTACCCCTCTGGCATTTATGGCGTGCTCGAGATATAAGCGATTAATTAAATTTTCATAATCAATTAATTATTACATTACCGTTCAATATTTTTAACAATTTTCTTTTGTATTTTTGTAGACGAAAAAGAGAGGAATAAAAATTCTGCTGACGCTTACTCGATGAGATCAATAGTTTTTGCAAGAAAAGCCCTAATAGGTAAAATAATGGACAAAAATTAATCTCCTTTCTGTGCTAAGTAATATTGTTTTATTTGAAAAAAGTTTTGGTAGAATCGAAAATATGAGTTAAAACGAAACAATTTTCATAATGGACGCTATCTCTCTAAAGTTAATAATTTTAAATATAGAAGGGTTTTAATTTACGAATGAAAAACGCCTTTTAATTAATAGTGCTGTATCTCGAAAGAAATTTGTTTTATTATGAAACGTTTAACACAAAAGCGTTCTGTGCTCACTAATAAATATATTTATTTTTAAAGGGGTCAAAATTTTCATAGTATGAAATCGCAACTAACTTTGTTTGTATACATCCTACGAGGTTGGGATGAATTTCAAATAATTTCAAAAGTGAATTGGAATCCATTCATAATATTTATTTATTTTTTTATGTTTATTCCCTGAATTATTAATGTTAATTTTTTGTTTTTTTGTTTTGAGATCGCCCGTCATCAGGTACAATAGGCTCCCTGCTGGGCTGGCATAAGGACGTAGCGCGAAAGGTATGTTAAGCTGGCACAACACTATTAAGGTATAGAGCTGTAACCTATTTCATAATTTAGGGTTAATTTGGGCCCCTATTCCCAAATTTAGGGCTCTATTATTTTTTGTAAAAAATAGTGTTTCCGCTAGCTTAACGTTAAGCTGGCCGAACATTGCTGTAAAACGTACTAAAAATGATTTTACAGAAAATTCACCTCATACAATAATTTAGGGCTCTGTGAATATAATAATGAAAATTTAAAAAAAATGTTCAAACAATTTTTGTTTAAACAATCCTACTAAAAATGAATTGAACATATTTATTTTCTTTCCCTACGTTAAGGCTCATTTAGGGCTCCCCTAATATGATATTTGAACATTGAAAAAAATTGTTTAAACAAAAATTGTAAAATTTTTATTAATTTTTTTATTATTATATTCCCAGAGCTCTAAATGAGCCCTAAATTATTGTATGAAGTGAATTTTCTGTAAAATCATTTTTAGTACGTTCTACAGCAATGTTCGGCCAGCTTAACGTGAAGCTAGCGCAAACACTATATAACAAAAAAAAAGTGCTAAGGAAAAATTGCACGACTTTCGGTCGACGACATTTCAGGAGCCTCAAATGAGCCTGAAATTATGCAAGGAAAATAAATAAAAAAATTGGTAAATTTTCTTTAAACAATAATTGTTTAAACAATTTTTTTTAATGTTCAAATGACATATTCGGGAAGCCCTAAATGAGCCTTAACGTAGGGAAAGAAAATAAATATGTTTAATTCATTTTTAGTAGGATTGTTTAAACAAAAATTGTTTAAACAATTTTTTTTAAATTTTTATTATTATATTCCCAGAGCCCTAAATGAGCCCTAAATTATTATATGAGGTGAATTTTTTTTAAAATCATTTTTAGTACGTTTTACAGCAATGTTCGGCCAGCTTAACTTTAAGCTAGGGAAAACACTATTTTTTACAAAAAATATTGGGGCCCTAAATTTGAGACTACGGGCCCAAATTAGTCCTTAATGAGCCCTAAATTATGCCAGTGGAAGGAATGGGTTTTATGATTTTCTTCACGTATTTTTTATAACGTTAAGGTGGCACAACACCATATATAACAAAAAAAAGGGCTACGGAAAAATCGCACGACTTTCGGTCGACGACATATCAGGAGCCTTAAATGAGCCTGAAATTATGCAAGGGAAATAAATAAAAAAATTGGTAACTTTGTTTAAACAATAATTATTTAAACAATTTTTTGTAATGTTCAAATATCATATTCGGGGAGCCCTGAATGAGCCTTAACGTAGACGGAAAAAATGTATCCGTAAAAAAGTCACGAACTAGTAGCTAGGTCTCGGATATGAGAAAAATTCATCGGATATTTATGTATTTTCGTAAATAACCTGCGAACTTTGAGAAAGATTGACGAACTCGATGTGAAAATTCTAAAACGGTTCATCACTTTTTTTTACGTGAATAATTACAAAAATATTACGAGTGATTGGGAAAAGATTCTCAGAGCACTCACGAGCTTGCCCGACAAATCTGGGAACTCGAAACTAAGTTCGCCTATACGTGGCCCACACACACACTCTCCCAAGAAGCGCGCGGTGCGTGTGTGCGCTTGTATGTGTGCCTCGAGCTTGTCGGATGAGTGGCTAGAAGTGTTATAATACCTATTTTGTTTGGCCTTGATGGCTGCGCGTGTTTACGC